>LJPK01002313.1:0-30880 GCA_001430945.1 Amauroascus niger
TTTAAGTAAATTTTCTTTAATCTGTCATTCTCTACAACTTCTGAGTTCTGACTTCAATAACAATTAATTGAACTCAAAATGACTAAGTGCTCATTGTCATACTGATTCACAAATCAATCAAATTCTCACACTGATGAAGCTGTTTACAGTATTTTTCATAAATAAACTGCTTTAGCAATGTTACAGTCTGTTCTAACAATTCAATATTAAGTGTTAACTTTAAGTAAATTTTCTTTAATCTGTCATTCTCTACAACTTCTGAGTTCTGACTTCAATAACAATTAATTGAACTCACTTAAGAATTCAGTCAATGCTATTTAATTTTGCTTGATTATGTTCAGTTTGATCATTGTTTTATTTCTTTAAACTGAGTTATCAAATATCAATTACATCTGTTTAATGAATATATTTGATGTGTATGTTGCTTTATTTTGATGATGTTCAATTTATAATAGCATTGTCAGTATGATCTGATTTTCAAGTCAGAAGTTCATATAAACTATTTATTTAATGATAAAAATAAAGCATTTTTGATTAATTTACAGTTTGTCTCACAATATCATTTTAAATTTAAAGTAAAGACTTAGATTTTTTTCATCAAATTTCATTGTGTCAGAAATTCTCAGTCAAGAGCAATAAATGTAAGTCATTGAGACATTATTTGATGTGAAAGTTGATATGATGATTGTTAAAACTTCAACTTAAACTTTCTCACAATATCATTTTAAATTTAAAGTAAAGACTTAGATTTTTTTCATCAAATTTCATTGTGTCAGAAATTCTCAGTCAAGAGCAATAAATGTAAGTCATTGAGACATTATTTGATGTGAAAGTTGATATGATGATTGTTAAAACTTCAACTTAAACTTTCAATTCAGTAATGATGATATTATGCTGCTGAGTAATTGTCTGCAGAACTTTTTGATTTTATTGCTTAAAACTCTGCATTTAAGTGACAAAGTTCAAAAAGATTGCAGAGATTTGTTGACTCTTCATGTTATCATCACTATTCTCTGAGAGTGACTGCTAATAGCTTCTGAAGTTCATTTATGTTAATTCAGTGATTCAATGTCTTTAATACTGTTTTTCATCTTTTGACAGTGATGTAATAGCTCTGTTAGCAATTAACTTTCAATCTGTTTTAATATTTCAATGATCAATGTTTTGATTTCTGATGTTTTCAATGTTTTCATTCTGTTTCAATGCAGTATTTGACAAGAGTCTTCAACAGTGTTTTTGACAGATGTCAATAAATCTCAAAATCTCTTTATCTGATGAAGAACTTTTTTTGAAGAAGATTGAAAAATCTGTTTCTAATGTGAGTGGTTGAAGCTAGATTTAATTTGCTAAGCTTTCTACTCTAAGTACAAAAAGAAACAGATGAGAAAGAAAAGAGAAAAAAAGAAGACTTTTGTTGAGATCAATCTGAAGTTCTTGTAATCAAACTTAAAAGATGAGCTTAAAGCTCAAATCAAGAGCTTGACTGAACACGTGTTGATTCAGAAATTGACTTGACAATTCATTGAGAGTCTGCTTACCAGACATTGACCTGTTACAAGAACTGAAAAAGAGAGACAAAAAAAGACATGAAAAACAGAAAGCACACACATCAGTTATGATCACAGAATCAGTACATCTCTTCTCAGCATCAATGAAATGAGAACACTCAGCTGACTAAGTGATTTTCTGCATGAGACAAGTAAAAGCTCAGAAGTGAACATTCTGTGAATTATGTGTTTTTGAGACTGAATCATTTCATTCTTGCAGCACAGCATCACATAAGTGAGTTTGCTGATATGATCACATCTGCACATCTACATACAAGCAGTTATGGTGAAAAATCATTGACTGTCATTGACAGTGATTGTCAGTCTGCACAGACACTCTCATTTCTAGACTCAGAAAAATCTGAATAATGCTGTTCTTCTCATTCACTCTCTGCTTTTTATGTTTTGAATTCTCATTTATCTGATCAGCTCACTTTCTGAATATCACATCACTTCTCATTACTGAACAATTTGTCTGGTAATTGTGCATCTCAGTGATTGACAGCTCTCATTTCACTCATACTTCTTTCTCTCATGTATGTTTAGTGTGTGTGATCAGTCAGTTACACTTCTGAAGTTGTTCAGATGCACTTATACAGATTGCAAGACAATATCAAATAGAATTGTAGTAAACAGTATGAATTTAACACTTTTAAAAGCTCATAGATTAGTTCTGCTTCTGAGTTTTCAAGAAAGAAGAGAGAGAGAAGCAATCAGCATCTAAAGTCTGCAGAAAGTCTGACTGTCAGTTTTCAGCATTGATGCATGAGATGAGAATGCTAGATTGAGCTGCTTCTCTTCACAAAAGAGGGCATAGAAATGATTGGACATTCTGCATTTGCAGCACAGCATTATTATTCAAATGAGCTGGCATGATCACATCTGCACACTCATTCTGCATACTAGCAGTCACAACAGAAAGCTGAATGTTGCTCTCTCTTTTTATGTCATATCTGATTCTCTCTCTTCACACATCAATTATCTGCAATTGCTGATTCTCAGATAGAAATTCTGTCATGATTCTTGCTTTCTTCACTGTGATTTGAGGAGCAGAGTGATGATTTCACTGAAAAACACATCATTTTCAGATTTCCCACTTCTCACAAAAAAAGAGAGATTCACTGAATCAGCTGGACAGAGTATCCCATCTATTTCATCTTCACAGCACAGCACAGTCTGAATGAATGTCAAGCAGTGATCACATCTCTTCATTTTCTGAATCAGAAAGCAACACATCATCAAACACACTGCTGACATGTGCTCAGTGTGCTCTTTATCTTGTCAATCATCAATGATGTTCTGAAAGAAGAAGAGAATGCTGTCATGATCAGATCAATTCAGCAGTACAGTATGATCAGATAATGAGCAATGTTGAACAGAGTTCAGCACAAGCAGGAGCAGTCAACACATGTGACAGCAGGATGGGAATTTGACAGATCTTGCACCATGGGTGCAGGGAAAAGAGATGAAGACAGCTAGAGGTCATCAAAGCAGTGTGAGGAGGAGGTTTATATATCTTGACACAACAGCGCGAGGCGCCTTACCCAATTAGGCGCGCTATACCTGAATAGGAAATTTACCCAGTCCGAAATATACAGAGTATATCTGTGCCGTTTTAAAAACATGATGATGGGCGAGATATACCGGCGCGTTTGAGGGGGAGTTTTGAAAGGATTTGGAGGTGTTCGCTCGGCATATTGGATGAAACCCATGGTGTAAAAGTAGACAAAGGTGTTTGAAGTCGATCGTTTCCTTACGGCGAGGGGTTTATACAGCAAGGCTCTGTTTGCACCCTCGCCTGCGACTAGGTAATTTTTCGATAGTTTACCCCCCGAGATCTCTAGCAATATCAAACCGTAAGGCTTGCCTAAAGTCAAGAGCACTTTTTCAAAGGCCTGAAAGTAGATGGGGAACCATCATAAAGGTCTAAGACTGAGAATGAAGAATTTTGGAAGAGTTCTTTCAAGCCTGTCGACTTGACACATCTCTTCCTTTTTTTTTTTTTTTTTTTTTTTCCTTCTTCTTTTCTCTTTTTCTTTCTCCGCTGGGCTGATCCAGTGACAAAAAGCAGATGAGATTTGCCTTCTCCCAGGTTGCTGTGTTCTCAGCCATGAGGATTAGGCTACCCAGTTAACTACTATAACTACATAAGTTTTAGTTAACCAGTTAAGAGTAAGGCTTGGCACCCTACACCAGAAATCTTCGGAATGCCCGGATAGCAACAAGCAGGAGACGACATTTTAATCCTCAAGATCCTCCGTAGCCTTATTCATGTTCTTCTGAACAACTTCAAACGGGCGGCTGCTCTGCCTTTCTGCATTACTCGTTTCCCTCTATTAAACCTTCAATGTCTTTCTTGTTTAGGAGGGCATTGAGTCGGGCGAAATGAAGCTATCTACTACGTCTTACATGCGTACGTCCCAATGATGATTTAATATTAATTATTATCTTTCATTATTTGAAATGCACTTGCTATTATTTATTAGTTTATGTTGTCGTTAATGACACACACGCAAATCATTCTGGAAAAGCAGAGGGTGCTGCTGACGAAAAGGTCCATAACTGCTGCCTGCGTCTACAGCAGATGGTCCGCTCGCAGAGGAAAGCTACTCAGGTTACTTGTATGGCCGACAACTTCAAGCAATGATGATATCGCCGTTCATCTTCCAGACCCGCCTTTTGCCTTCCCTTGTGCGTGCCATATTCGCCAGGGTTCCGTTCGGGAGCCCATTTTTTCCCGTTGATTATGTGGCCGCCGTCCATAATGTGCATTCCTCGTTTTGCGCTGCACATCGAGCTCGGCTAGTCAAATCCGAGAGATTGATGATGGATTCGGTATTCCGTTGAGACGCTGTCCCCGTCGTGCTTGGTACACGAACTCCAACCCGAATCGAACTTCGCACGCCGTGGAAAATGCGAATTTGTTCCGGGGAGGGAAAGCAAGTTCTTTACGAGATCCCGTGAGACCAAAATCTCTGCTGCTATGATACATAGCCACTCGGCGCAACGAGGTTAGACGGCTAAAAGCCAGTAGTGCCGATCGGAACTGGTCAATTCCGTTTCTTTTCCCCTTTTTTTTTTTCTTTTTCACCAGCGAAATTGGGGAGCTTGTCGTTTTCTTAAGGCCGGTATGAAAACGACATCATATCCTCACTCTCCATGAGAAGGAAAGATTCATATCTCAAGCCCCGTGCGGTTGTCAGGTCTTCTGCAACGAGTGTTTTCGAAACACTTGCCCAGCCGGCCCATAACTCTCGCCAGTAACATGCGTCACTAGCCTTTGTGAGATAGCGCTCCCGGAATACCCTGATATTGTTTTCGGCAATTTTTCTGGCCTTCTCTGGATCTGATAGCAGTGCTTCCATCTTTTCAGAGAGATCTGAAAAGTCCCGCTCTACCTCGACATAATTTTGATGCGGCCCATCGGACTGAAGAAGATAGTGATGATGCTGGATAAACTGTAATTTGTGTGCAACAACAACGGATCGGCAAGCCTGTCGGTACTTGAGAGAGGACGAGAAAGAGCGCCCTTGAGATACGAGTTTTTTTGATCAGCACTTGTACCGAAAAAGAGGGGAAAGGACGCGGCTCTTACCTTCAACATGCGCGATAAACATGTACTTGCAATGGTCCTCCATGCTGACAAAATGATCCTTCTTGCTCCAGATGACCTCCTTCACATCACCCCAAGGCTTGTTTCTTGCAGCTTCGAGCAAACCCCGCCTCAGTTTGGGCGCAAAGCTCAGTTTCCCCCTCCATAGAAGTTTCTGGGTTTTCAGGGACCATGGCATTTTGTCCTCGGAGTCAAGTTTTTCGATGTGCTTCACCACCTGGTCATATGGGCCAATCTTGCTTGCGGGATTCCACCATGCCCAGAACCCAAAGTCGGGGATCAGCCATACGGACTCTTCGCTTGCTTTGCGCCCCAGTGCCCAGAGCGGACGGCCAGCGCCGGAGACATCATCGACTCGATCCTCGATCGAAAAGATAAACTCGATGTCGGGGACACCAGGCTGCAGTGCTCGGTGAATCGAGCCCAGGATTCCAAGGATCTTTCGCCGATGGTCTGCCTGTGCAGCGCGCGCGTCGATGACATAGAGATCTCCGTTGACGATCATCGCCCGTGCCATGCCATTCTGCAACGGCGTGGCATCCAGAGCGGCCTTTGAGATGCCACCTCGAGCCGTCCAGAAACGGACAGCGCGGTCGACGTCTTCGAACAGGCCCGGGAAGGAAGCCTGGCACTGTTTCCGACTGAGGGCCACATTGCGGTCATCTCGGCCGTACTGGAACGACCAGGCTGGCGCGGATGACTCGTATCTTATCGGGGTGACTGGTTGCATGCAGCTTGTGCAGTTGAATGTGGTTGATGTCTTGCAGGTGCAATGGCCGGCAGGAATGAGCTGGGTGAGCAGCGGGTGGACATTGTCCTTGTCCGAGTTCATGCCATACCAGAGGGCGAAGATGCCAGTGCCAAGCACGGCGAAGAGGCAGATTCCAACGGTGAAGGCGGGAAGGGTGCGATAGACGCGACGAGATGTATACAGGATCACCATCTTTTCTTCAAAGAAAAGAAACAAAACAAAACAACCATACGTCTTGGAGAAAGGTCAGGTTACCTTCACAATTGGGGGGTGGAAGATGATTTGTGCTTTTCGTTTTCAGGGGAGAGAGGGGGGGGGGGGATGGGGATGGGGATGGAGATGGAGATGGGGAGAAATGGGAGGGAAGCTGCCTTCTTCTGCCTGCACCTGAGCCTCTCTTTTTTCCCGTCCGTTGAAGTTAGCGTCATTTTGAGCTAAAGAAATGGAACGTACACCACGGTACTCCATCCAGCGTAATATTAACTAGCTCTTTTAATTATGGGGGGATTTTGGTAGGTATCAGGTCTTTGTAACCCCCCTGTGGATCTCTCCCTGGTCCACCGCAGCTGCGGACCCGATGGGCCACGGCTCTTCAAACCCCAAACCCCAATCAAGGAGTGCTTGCCCGTGGCACCGACCCTGGCCCGCCTGGCGCGCCCTTCAACTAACCAGTTAACTAGTTACCCGCGAAACAAATCCACGCGTCCGAGTCACAAACCTGGGCTATCCAAGCCACAACAAAACGGTCTCCCGGAATTTCTAGCTACACTGATCAGCACAAACGGTTTCCACCCCCAAGGAGGTTGTCGCGTTCTTCTTTCTTTGTTTCTCTCTCTCTCTCTTTTTCTTTTTCTTTTTTTGTTTTTGTGCATTGTCCTCCCAAGGCTTCGAGATCCCCCCCCTTCACCACATAGTTACATGCATGATGGCCCTGTTGTAACTAGTTACCAAGGCCAGCCAAGGCCAAATGACAAGCCCTGCCAATTTTAGTTATCATCCAGACAAAAGTTTGTGGAGCGTCGTTCACCATCATCCTTGTCATCTTGAGTGTTTGATTTTGATCAAAGATCTCGGAAATTTCCGCCCTTTTGGCAAGATTTTTAAACAAGAGAGTTTTGGTTATATCAAAGGCTCGCTCCTACTATCCTAAATATGCAAAGTAGTCATCCACTACTTATCTTCTTTTGCTGTTGATCGACTCGACTTTTTTTGTTGTGGATGACTCCTCACCAGAAGTTTGTCAAAATGCGGTGCGGGAATAACTATGGGCTGTGTCACGAAGCAAATGCAAGCACGACAAACAAAACCCGTTGGGATCGAGAATTAGTTAACTAGCTGGTAGGAAGCAAGTCGATCCCATGGATGGTTATATGTGGCCTTTTCCATGCTTCTCAATCAAAAGTCAACCAAGCTTTTGATGTGTCATTCTCTAAAAAGAAAGGAACTTGGAACATGGAAAGGAAAGTGAAGATTCTGAGCCCCATCAATATTGGAATATGTATTTCCCGCCAGGCCTTGGAGGAGTTAATTACCTACTTACATTGTAGTCAACATGTAACTACATAGATATGTACTCCGTATGTAGCTTCCCTTTACCTGAACCCGGACTCTTCTCATTATGGAAATAAGGGGCTGACACTGCGCTGCAGGCCGTTCCTTTGCAAAATCCTTCATTTTCTGAAAAGCCAGGATACTGGGGGGTTTTCTCATAGAATCTAGACTTGGCCCCTGCAAAAGGCTTAACTTTCAATAAATTAGTGAAGTAAAAACGACAAGACGGAACTCAAAAAAAAAAAAAAAAATTGACAAGCCAGATCGTTTCAAGCTCCATCATTCTTCTCATCTCTAATTTATTAATCCTCGAAGAAATACGGAGTAACGGAGTATGTATTTATCAATCTGTTTCCTTTGTGCTCTTGACTTCCAAGGGGCTTATCGTTAGGGGTCAAAGAGGGATGGCGGTGGTTAGGTTTCAGTATTGCAGGGGTTCAGTAAGGCCAGACTTCGAGGGAGAGTCACTCTTTTGGCTAACTAGGTGCAGACGACGAGTTGCGCGCAGGGGTTTATGGGAGCAAAGTTCATCCCCCAAGAGAAATTCTATATCATAACTAGGTAAGTAGTAGGCCGAATATTCAGCACAAACATCGCTAACTGCTTTGTATCCAGCAAGAAAAATGCAAAAGATGGCTGAGTGGATATCGATCTACGCAAAGCGCCGAATCAATAGCCATATGAAATGTAATTTTTCCCAAGTGCGCCTGCTCCATGGTACGGCCAAATAGAAAAGGAAAGAAAAAAAAAAAAAAAAACCACAGCGACCATGGGTTCCCACAAAAACAAACAACCAAACAGACCAGGACCGTCGAGAAAACAACCCGTCACTATGCAACAGCAGCACGCATAGATTCCATTAGGACACCGCCTCGACCGTTTTCGGCCCTGTCAACTCATCGCTTGCCGGGGCCACGTCTGTCCCATTTTCAATTACAGGTGCAGCCTTCTTCCTCGAAAATTCAACTCCAGCACGCCCTTTCATTCCAGCTGCGGTACATATCCGTCCTGAGCGCATCATGCTCTTCAATCTCTTGCGACGCGCTTCACCACCACGTTCCTGACCTTTGGACCCGCCTTCATCAACCCATTCTATGCCTTCCACTTTGAAGCTCATACCGTCATGGTTATTTCCCCATGGCCTTGACTTGAGACCGTACATGACACTGGACTCGTAGCGTTCAAGAGGTGGGAGAATGAGAAGCGTGATATGGAGATCCTTATCAGGAGGAGGGATTGGCGGAATTCTCCGTTTGGCCTTAAGTTTGCTCTGTGATTCTGGCTTGACCTTACCATCCGAACCATCTTTGGAAGAAATAATAGTCCCATTGGCAGTGTGCGGAGCGTGTTGATGCTGATCTCTGATTTCAAGATCTAGTAGCGAGACGTCGACATCTTCACCCCATTCACCGCGAATAAACCCTGAATGGACGGCTGCCGCAACGGGATCAGAATCATCTGTATACACACCCGTTCCCCAGAGAGCTCTTCTCGCACATATCTCCTCTCGACGCGGCCCGTCAATCCGAAATCGGGGAACCCGTATCGTAAATGTACAATTTTCTTTACCATCAAAACGTGGTATTGGAACAGGCGTAGATGTATATCCAAACTTTGCCGCTTCGGGCGGTGCACCCGGTGATGGGACACTAATACGAGGAGCGTAGAGCGTCGATCCAAGGTGGTATCGAGGCAGATGCTCTATGGATTTTAAAATCGAGTCTAACTTCACCATAGTGCTGTATTCTTTTGCTGGACCTGGCGGAACAGACTGGTGAGGTGTGGGAACGCCGGATCTTGGAACGTGGTGATGATGATGGTGGTGATGATGATGATGATGCGGCCCAGGAGTGCTCGAAGAAGCAATGGGCCTTTCAACAAGGTTGGACGGCAGTAATGGGCCATTCGCTTGAGCGGCTAAGTTAGTAGTATCGTCGTCGAGTTTATGTCGGTGGTGGTGATGGCTAAAATATCAGTCAGTGAAGCTGAATTATGCGTAGTTGCTATAGAAAACGCTTACTGGTGGCCATGATGGTGGTGGTGATGTGCATGACGAGTTTTTCTACCACCACCGCGTACTGAAGATGCTTCGCGTTGAGCAATCGCAAACTCCGTTCCTTCTCTTGCCTCTTCATCCTTTACCTTGCGTCGTCGGCGAGAATTTGAACGCGATGATTTGGTCCCAACGCCCATACCATCATTGTGCTTAGAGTTTAAAGGACGACTGGCGATGTCCTTCTTGAATGGTGTTAAAGTCAATGGCGTGGGTGGGCCGCTTCCAGATACTCCAACCCCACTACCAATTCCAGAGAACACCCTTCCTAGCTCACTTTGAATCCCTGATTCTCCTGCAGGGCCAATCAATTGAGCCTGGGCGCCTTGGACAGCCTGGGGTAGAGGCGACACTCTTCCGCGTTTGTTCTCTGCATTGAGATTAAAAATGGTCCTATGATGCAACGGTTCATCAACGCTGGTTCGCGGGGGATGATGTTCTTCCGACCCAGGAGTACTAAACGATAGTGGTGTTGGACCTGGGGCAGGTGAAAACAACCGAGGGTTTGGAAATCTTCTGGCGGCTGATGGAGAAGAGTCTCGTGAAGGAGGATGTTCTGGTCGGGGTTGTAGCTGGGGCCCTGGTATGGAGCGCGGAGCGCCAGGTTGCGACCCAAGAGACTTTGTGTAAGCATGTAACCCTCCAAAACCAAAACTTGCACCAGGTTCCCCTGAAGGGTAGCGGCCTGGGTCTGGGGATAAACGCGGTAGATTCGACTCCCAAGGAGGCCTTGACTGTCTTTCGTCTCTGTCCGAATGATGCGGCCCATAACGCACTTGAGGTTGTTGCGAATGTTTTGGATCTTGAACGTGGTCCCGGCTGACAAGTTCTCGGTTGTGGTGATCGGAAGGTAGGCCACCGAATCTGGATGGCGCATGCGGAGGGCCTTCAAAATGACTGTATGCCGTGGCAGATCGCTGATGGCCAGGCCCTTTGTCCCCAAACCCAGGTGTTGATCTAGCCATCGGGCTAAATAGTGATGATCGGCCCGGAGTTTCATCGCTTTGGGGAAGATGGTGAGGCTGGCTGCTGGGCCGTTGAATCGGTGCGCCAAGGCTTAAACGACGGTCAGTTGAAGAATAGGACGGTTCGACGTAGCCGCTGCGTGGGGATTGTGGCATTTGTCTGTCTCCATAAAGAGACCCGGCGTGAGGGCGAGAAAGTCCTCCGATGCGGCTATCATCAGTGGAGGCTTGCGGGGCGCCAATCACCGTTCCTCTAGAGTCTGAACGGTACGGTCGGGAAGTTGGTTTTGAAAATATACTTCGATCGGGGGTGTGCGATCTCCCAAAAGGTGGAAAATCTGATGATGGCTGCCGAGGAGGTGCGGGCGGTGGTGACATTTTACCCGACGCAGTGAGAGATACCGGGGCTGTGGGCATGGATGGAATCTGTGGCCGCGAAAACAAAGACGACGAATTTGTCTCACGAGGCAGTCTGTCGGAGTCCGAACCAAGCATTGAAGCTATGGGCATACTGCCTCCAGTGCGGTGCGACGATGCGGATGGCGCTGGAGGTTCGCGCGTCGCAAAAGGCGGTTGGTGTGGAGGAAGTGCCGTCGACGGGTGAGGAGGTTGAATCGGCGCCACACGGTTTTGGAAGAGCTGTGGAGGGGAAGGAGGAGGCATTTGACGGGATCCAAACGTCGAATTCGGAGGTTGAGCTTGGTGATCAGGATGGCCTAAGGTTGAAATGAGGTGGCGTTAGTTGTTTCCAAAGCAGAGTGTCTTTTAAGGGGGCAGCAAGGCTGGAAGAAAACTCATAAGAGCGTTGAACCCCATGTTTCACTGTCAATGCTTGTTGGCGACAGAGTTTTGAGAGATTGGTTGGGCGAATGCTGGGCATTCAAAGTGTGCATCGACTCACCCGGATAAACAGGAGGACTTCCCGTGCTTCCCAACGACCTTCGGCGAAGCTGCTCAAACGGCTGCGAGTGACGGGACATTTCTCGAGACATGGAAAGTGACGGTCCTGAAGCTACCAATTCGTCATGGAGAAAGCCAAGTCAGTTTAACTGATGCGATCGCACGAGGAAAGAATAAAGGAAAAAAGGAAAAAAGCAGCTGGAGAGTTGGAATCGGCAAGTGAAGAGATGCGGTGATCAGGGATCCATTTTGGGGGGAAAGGTGGAAAGTCACGGGGTCCCGGATTTTGGAGCGTTGCCCAGGGTCACGCTAGTCCAGGAATCGGCTAGTGCAAGGAACCTTAAGAGGGTTTAGCGTCGGGGAGACGCGAAGGATCGCGGGTGCGATTCGCTGGTCCGAGAGCCAAAAATTAGCTTCACTCTCGGTACCTGGGGTAGGTGGTTCCCATGTGTATTCGTCCTGTGTTCGGGGGGTCCAGCCGATGACAGCCGAGACTGAGGTTGGGCAGGGAGGTGCCGTGAGATGTGAAGGAAATCGCCTGGTTGGCAAACAATGGAGAGGCTGGACTGGTTTCCGGTGGATTGGTCCGTGCGCGGCAGCTTCAAAACGATATTCCAGGGCAAATAGAATGAGACTGCATAGGTATATAGTAATACATGTTGAATCAGACAAAGTGCTTACCCTCATGATACAAAGTATTGTGGTCTCTTGAGAAACTCTGGCTGTGTTTCATGCTTAACTCGTGTGGAGGCTGCGAAGGAGCTTGATAGGCTGAATAGGATTCCGAAAGGGGAGGAGTAGCGAGATACGACGAGGACGACGAGGAAGAAGTCTGCGGACAGCTGGAATGGGGAGTAACATCGCGAGATATAACATGATAGCGAGAAGGGTAGCCGATCGAGGCTGGCGGCGTTGGCGGGGGCCCCCGTGCTGCAGCCTCCGGTTCTCTTCGACCCAATAGATCATATGGCTGTTGTGACCGCGTGTTTGTGACATTTGAAGCCGGAGAGCCGAACAGTCGAGAAGGTAGAGACGGGAGCGATGATTCGCGTGGGCCGCCAAACGGCGATGGGCGAGAGTAAGAAGGTTGAGGAGGCGGTTCCATGGCGGGCAAGTGGGATGCGAGAGAAAATCGAGCGACGGCAACTCCAGAAATGGAGCTCCTAGAGGATGAAATGCATAGATCCGCTGTCAAAAAGAGGATTTAGGGAGTAGAGAGAGTCGATCGACCGTGGTTTCTTGGTTGTGAGACAAGGCTCCCTGCTTATTGGAGCCACAGTTCAACAAACGATGAAGGTGAGGAAGGTTGGAGGACTGATGGCCAAATCGGTCAAAGGGGGGGAGAGGGGATGGTGGGTGGTGCAAAGAAGCATTGGACAAGGGTAAGTTACCTGTAACCGCGCCTGTTGTTTGGCTGCAGAGAAACAAAAGAAAGGATGAGAAATAAATGTGGTTAATAATAGCAAAAAGCAAGCAAAAAGAAATTCAAATAACAATGATACACTCCAGGCGCGTAGCAGCTTAACTATCAGGATCAGGTCCAGGGTAGGGTTGATTGCGGGTGAACTAGTTAACTAGTCTCAGTTAAACACTATTTTGTCTTAATTTCTGGAGGCAGAAAAAGCAAAAAACGGGGAGAAGAGGTAAAAGTGCGAACCACTTGGAGTGGCAAAGACTGGGATCGCGTTTAAAAACTTCGTTTTCTGGGGGGCCACTGATGTGGAGGGAGTGCGGAATTCAGTTCACTCAGAGGCTCCATCGCCTTGTAACTGGACCAAGTGAGTTAGTTAATTACCGTGAGAAAAGTGAGAATGAAGGGAATGAATTTTTTTTGACAGGGAATGTCGATCGAATCCACAGTGCGCTAGTTAGTTAACTAGGGGGACTACTTACAACTAGGAACCTAGGTCCAGAGTACTCCGTAGTTAGTTACCCGTTTACATGGCATGGAAAGAACCACAAAGTGACATCTTATTGAAGTAGTTATAGCTAGGATGCTTCGTGGGGAATAGGATCAATGGGATCAGTTGATTCTACAGTAGGGACAAGCAGTACGGAAATACCTACCTAATTACCGTGTTAAGTCACAGGTAGTTAGTGACCCATTGCTGGGAGCTGTTGGGGGAAATTTAGCTAGGTAACTACTCCGTACAGACAGCTGTAACTAGCCTGCCACTCCTCGCAACCAAGAAACAAACAAACTGAGCGTTCGAGAAATCCGTCCGGAGCTCCGGGTAGCTGCTTTTCTTCGTATAACTTCCACTGCCCCCTTTCCTCCGTTCTCCTTGTCATCCCTTGAGGCCCCTTGGAAATCAACTCCCAGCCGAACACGTCATTGGGCCTGCGCTCTCCGCTGCAAGCCTGCAACAGAAGCCCACCAAGACCTGGAAAGTTTCCCCTGTGGGGCTCGGGTCCGGGGAAATCAGATTTTCCCCTGGCCCACGCTAACTCTAAATAGTGACGGGGGCGAGTTTGTGATGTTAGTTAGGTCCACGTCGTGGAAAACCTCTCTTCATGCCGCCGATCATCCTCAGGCAAATCCTCTCTTCACTAAAAATCCTAGGGAGTCGATTTTGTGCTTGTCTACATTTTGCAAACACTTTAACTACCCTACATACCAGTATATTTTACTCCCTCCTTCAAAACGGTCGATCGGCCGACGGTTTGTATCCCAATCCCTGGCATCCGACAAGACATACATATGCAGGCACAACCGCTGACCTCACAGAACGCAGCGCGTTTTGCTCCCAGTCCAGTTTATTGCTCAACAACTCGCATTTCGGGTGATACACTGTTCCCCCTCTCCGTCGCACATCCTCTTCAGTTAACCATATTGCACGGGGCCGTGCATCGGAATCTAACCCTTTCCGTTGTTTTATCTTCGAGAAATAAAAATTCTTTTTGGCAAATGCATGGTCGCGTGGCGAGTTTCCTGGCACAGAGTAACCGATACATTGAAAAATAAACGGCCCTTCGTCGTGAATATTATCGTCCTGGGCAAAAGAATTCCTACTGTTACGACCTTCGCTTGACTGGCTGTCGGAAGGCTTTTGCGGAGTGGATAATCCGTTTCAGGCCCTGTTGGAAACAGAGGCGCCGAGGACCCGTTACACATCGAACGGGTTTCCCCATTCTGTACATCCGAGGTTTTTCCTGATTGTCCAACACAACTTTCTTGGTGAGTCGACGTATTTGCTAACAAGTAACTAATGGTTTTCTAGAGATTCAGCAAAGGGTATGGTGTTTCATGGGAGCATATGGGCTTGTGCATCTTATAAGATCCCCAGCAGCACATTCCTTGCTCAGAGCCGTGATCATTCATATTCATGCTGTTTTTGCAACTTCAAGTGCTGGCGCAAAATTTCCTGTATCTCTGTCACTTTCAGTGCATAGCAGTTGCCTTCCGACGTAAGCCATTAGTGCCTCAGAGCTGTCAACCAAATTGCGAAGGACAAGCAACAGTAGGTAGAAGCGAGCATCATGGAAAAGGTCGAAGCAAAGAAGTACCTCCAGGCGCTTAATAAGGAGCTAACCGTCAATAGTAGATCCTCCATTTTGAAGACATGAGTTTCACTTTTGTTATTGGAGAGAAAGAGAAAGTGTAAAAAACCAGTGAGGACAAGCGGCTTTTACAATTATCTAGTTAACTAGCACATGTGAAATGACCCAAGGATTGAACCAAGACAAACCATGTGGTTATGAAGTAATGGCAGCCCTCTTGTACCTCATAAGGAACACAATGGTTTCCCATAATTACCATTACCACAGACTCACAAGTGGTGAAGTTATCCCAGGAATCCGGGATGGAATGCTTCATCCGTCTGATAAAGTTCCGTCCATGCATCCATGGACACATCATTTTTCGGAACATTAGTATTTCCTTGTCATCAAACTGAACTTTAGCTATTTTGAACCACTGGGGTCGTGTGAGCAGCTCATCACCCAACAAATCGGCAACGTCGTCAACGCTGTTTGTACAACAGGATGAGAAAAGAATAACGTTGAGGAACTGTTAAAATATTGAAAATTCTTGGCGGAAGCTTCTCATGTGCACTTTATCCTGATACCAAATTCATCTCCCACTACTCTGTTTCTGAATGCAAACCGGCCTTTCAAGTATTGAGCTCACGCATATGCCGCTAAATCTCTCTATTCTAGACATTTTTAGTCACTGAGATAGATGTTATATACCCTTTTTCTATATCAATTATTCAGGAAGTAGGGTCGAGCTAGGGAATCGATGGACTTGCCAAATGGCGGAGTCAGATCCAACTGAAATGCTCTCACTCTCATGGACGCCAAGTTCTACTTGGACAGTGTTCTGGCGTCGCTTTCGAGCGCTCTTTCACGGTGCTGACCCAAGGGTCTGCGCTGCATTTTGGTTCTTTGGTGAGTAGCTCCTCATGGCATTTTGTGGACGTATGCTGTTTTTACACACAATCGTTTTCTCCTTTGCGCATGTCGGTACCTCGGACGGAGGTTGATGCTTACTTTCTTGCAGGCTTAATCAACAATGTGCTTTATGTTATCATTCTATCGGCTGCACTCGACCTTGTGGGGCCAGAAGTTCCAAAAGGCGTTGTCCTTCTTGCCGATGTTATTCCTTCTTTTTTGACCAAACTTTGCGCTCCGTACTTCATCCATCTCGTCCCGTATCCAATCCGAGTATTGCTCTTTGTTGCGTTGTCCGCCGGCGGCATGCTCCTTGTTGCTCTCTCGCCTGCTTACGACCCCAATAACCTCTCTCAGAATTCCATATCAACAAAAATGTTCGGCGTGATCCTCGCCAGTTTATCCTCTGGCGGCGGGGAGCTAAGCTTCCTGGGTCTGACACATTTCTATGGACACTTTAGCTTGGCTGCTTGGAGCAGTGGCACGGGTGCTGCAGGTCTGGTGGGGGCTGGAGCGTATGCACTGGCGACGACATCGTTCGGGTTCAGTGTCCAGACGACCTTGTTAGCTTCGGCATTCCTGCCCGGAGTAATGATCCTGAGCTTTTTTATGTTGTTGCCGCTAGGTCCATTGAGAAAATCCGAGAGAGCCGGAGAGGGGTATCAGCCCGTTCTGGATGACGGAAATACTAACAGCGGAACCGATTACTATAACGCTGATGATGACGGGATGTTTGGGAGCAGCTCTCAAGTCAACGGGGGCGAGAATGAAGTGCTTCTTGGAGATAACCCAAGCAGTGATATCAAGGTTATCTCTTCCGGATATGGAGGGTTATCATGGAAGCATTTCAAGGCCAATTTGAAGCGCGCGAGAGTTTTGTTCTTCCCCTTGTAAGTTTAAACGCCCCATGATTTAATCGTGGTAGGTAGCGCTGACAGTCAACGCTTTTAGTATGTTACCACTTCTCCTCGTCTACATCGCAGAGTACACGATCAATCAAGGGGTCGCACCGACATTACTTTTCCCGCTAGACGAGAGCCCATTCACCCAGTTCCGATCGTTTTATCCCACGTACAATGCTATCTACCAAGTCGGAGTGTTCATCTCCCGCTCCTCCACTCCTTTCTTTCGTGTACACCATCTGTATTTGCCTTCTTTCCTGCAAGTCGCGAACCTCATGATCCTTACGCTGCAGGCCCTGTTTGATTTCATTCCCAATGTCTACCTTGTTTTTCTGGTTATTTTCTGGGAAGGATTGCTTGGAGGATTGGTATATGTGAATACCTTTGCTGAAATCGCAGACACAGTACCAACAGAGGACCGCGAGTTCTCGCTAGGTGCTACGACAGTCAGTGATTCAGGAGGCATATGCGTGGCGGGATTTCTGGGGATGGTGTTCGAAGTGTGGCTGTGCAATTGGCAGGTCAGCCAGGGAAGGAATTATTGCAAAAAGATATAGCACCATATGCGACATCTACAGGCGGTCGGCTCTCTTTGATTTCGACTATCAAATGGAGGTCAAGGTCTCCCACGGCCCACGGAACGACATGATTTTAGACTTTTGTCTCGAGGGACCTCAAGGTTTTTACCCCACGTTGCCCCTTGCCACAAGTGGTTTAGCTTCTTTCCTCTTGAGCACGTGAGGTCTCGGCGAATTGTTCCGGTCCTTTCACATGTCGCACAGCTTCCGTCATAATCACATGCTGAGGTCCCTCTTGCTGTTTCATCTAAAAAGAAATGGAACCAAAGAGATATCAGACAAGACTGCGCATTCGAACAGTCTCTACTGCGGCAACCGGCATGAGTTTTGGGAGGCATCTTTTTATTCAAAGACGAATTTAGGAACAGATACTCCGAGGACCGCCCGAGAGAGTTCCAAGATTCATACCTAGCTTATCCACACAACAGGGAAATTTCTTTCTTTGTTGTCAAGAACACGCCTACACGTCCTGGCTTTCATCTGTTATCTTCTTGGGTTATCTTCAAGTGACTTGAATTTCTCCTATCGAGACGGCTTTCCTACCGTTCATCTTTTTTATGACCTTTATGACTTTTATGACTCAGTATTCAAGTGGCGCAGCCTGAACAAGTGTCTGACGGTTGTTGGATTCGCCTAGCCACTGTTCTTTGGATCTCAGCCGTTTGCGTTTCCTTGTCTTATGAAACCCGCTCATCCTCATTTCAAAATTTGGCTCAATTTGATCGTCTGGAGGAACTCTTTGCTAGATTGACAAGCCCCTTCCATCTTTTTACGGTAGAATCAGTCCGTGTGCGTTTTAGACATGATAGGTATGCTATGTTTGATCCTCTGTTCATCCCAGACTAATCCAAAAGGATTATGTAAATGACGGGTTGCTGATACGTCTTGAAGATCACGTTCTGGGTAGGCCATCTACCCAATTTCGGAAGATTCAGGTCTTCTCTGTGGTTTGCTTCTGGCTCTTATATCTAATACGGTATGCAATCTTTATTGCTTTTTGCAGCAACAGCAAAAGAAAATTACTGACGGTTTGGTGATACAGAGGTAACAAACATGGCCCACCTGGAGCACGGTTCTTGTCATCTCGACTTTTCAAACGAATGACACCCTGGCAAAGCACGGTTATGACTATGTTAACGCTTTATATCTGCCGTAATTTTGCGAAACTCGTCGGATTGGAATGTCCCGAACCTCTTGCGAATTTATATTCCCGTTCATACTTCCGCGCCACGTGGATAACTACGGCTCTTGATGCCGGATTCTGGACCGCGATGAATATCAAACGGAAATGGCTGCGTGATCTGGCATCGTTTGTCTTCTCAATATATTACCTCATCGCTGCGGAACACGCCGATGAAAAGGTACGAAAAGTCCGAGCCGTCTTGACGGTGGACCACTTGCGTGTGTCATGGAATAAAGCCACTACGCCATACCTTTCCTTCGTTTCGAAAGTGATGAGGCCGCGATTCTGCAAACACGAACCTATCGCGGTTCGTATCCCGAGGCCAAAGGATTCGTCGTACAAAGAACCGGCAAGTGGATGGTTATATTTTAATGGACCGTTGAGCTCGCTAAGGAACCAAGATACTATTGTCCTGGATATTCCTGGCGGTGGATTTGTGGCGATGAACCCTCGGACAAGCGACGACAAGCTGCTTGCCTGGGCAGGGAAGACAGGAATTCCGATCCTGAGTTTAGATTATAAGAAAGCACCCGAACACCCGTATCCATATGCGCTAAATGAATGTTATGACGTGTATCACATGATTGTTACGACGAAAGGACGATGTATTGGGTTGAGTGGAAAGACATGTCCCAGGATCATACTTACAGGTGATAGTGCCGGTGGAAATCTGGCAACTGGATTGACCTTGATGATCCTTCAGTCCGGGAGTACAGACGCAAGGAAATGGAGGGGTGAAGCTTCCTTGCCTGTTCCTGCTGGGTTGATCTTGATTTATCCGTCGTTGGATATGAACATCGGAAGCTGGATGACAGATGAGCAAATGTCGCTAATCAGAGATCGAGGAATGAGAAAGACGAACCACAATATTTTACGGAGAAAGAGCGAAGATTATTACAAGCTCACTCCCACAACACCTTATCAATCTAGCGAAAGATTGGAAGACCACTCAGTTCTACGAGACTACTTCGCCAAACAACATGGCTCGCTCGCAGACGAAGCTGACTCTACGCCTCAGTCTGCTGTGGATAAGAATGATCCCACCATCGACAAACCAACGCCGGGTAACATTGCATCGCAAGTCGTCGCTATGACAGATAAACCGCCTCATCAGATCAAAACTCGCCTTGCCGTGTCGTCCATGATCTCTTATTTCAATGATAGAATTCTCACTCCGGAAATGATGCGAGCAATGATAATCCTGTACATTGGACCGTATAACCGGCCAGATTTTAACACGGATTTCTTACTCTCGCCTTTGCTCGCTCCCGAAGCTCTACTTGCACGCTTTCCTAAGACGTACTTTTTGACGGGAGAACGAGATCCGTTGGTTGATGACACCGTGATCTTCGCAGGGAGAATCAGGCAAGCCAAGCTTCATCGCTTCCGAGAACGTCAGGAACTTGGTTTAGAGAAGTCGAAACTAGAATTTGACGAGAAAGCTCACGTGGAAGTCACTCTCATCCCAGGAATCTCTCACGGCTTCTTGAACTTTGTCTCCGTCTTCCCGGAGGGATGGAAGCAGTTGTTTAGATGTACGAAGTGGATTCGCGATCTTCGCGCCAATGCCCGAGAAAATGCTGAAAGGGAGAAGAACGCTTCGACAAGCTCGCTGCAAGGAAGAAGACGTGCGGCCTCTGAGGCTTTAGGGCGACCGCCCGGAATTGCACAGACCAACGAGGGAATGGCTGCAGGCATCGACACAAGTGAAGCGCGACACCATCGTCGCGGTCTAACAGTCGAATCATCGGCTGATGAAGACGGGCCTCTGGAAATGAGTATTCGAATGACCAAGGCCAGCTCTTCCTCCTCTTCGTCCTCACATTCGTCATCTTCTAGTAAGCACGATTTTTCGTCACCCCCAACCGAAGCACATGAAGAATCAAAAGCCGTTGGAGGTGATGCGAGCAGAGCAGGTAAGGAGGCCAAGTCAAGCCGCAAGGCAAAGCTGAAAAGGGCGGGTCACCCTGTTTTGTCGCTAAGAAATGAAAAGCGGGCGATGCAATTAAATAGGCAAACCAGCTTGACCAGTTTGCCGAGCGAGGAGGATTTGCTATATAGGCGAATGAACGGGTTGGCTGGTGGGTTGATGGGAATTGGGGAAGAGGCGAGGACGCCTTGATGGTGATATGCTAAAGATTTTATGATTATGTAGGCAACCAGTGCCTTGATGAAATGTGCATGATGCGCTACTTGAATATATCCTTGAAAGTAATATGTATTAAGATTGCGTTTTCCATATTCTATTAGCTAGAAACCCTTTAGTAGTATGACATGCTTTTCATACGCCATTTTCTCTATGTGTTAATCCATCGCCCGGAAGAAAAACCCCTAAAGAAAGATGGAAAAATTGAAACTAAATCAAAGGTACAGGGTATATCCTAAATCCAAGGTCAAATCCGATCGCTTACTTCTTCAAGACCTCCTCCATCGCGCTTCCTAGGATCTGCAGCCCTTCCTGGATTTGTTCTTCGCTAATCACCAAGGGAGGCACAAATCTTAGACACCCTTCACCAGCAGTAATCACCAATAATCCTCTCTCCCTCGCGGCGCTTACGATATCACTAGCACAAGAGGAATAGTCCTTGGACAATTGCGCCCCAAGGATCAAGCCACGCCCACGGATTTCAGAGATAGCATCTGGAAACCTTTCACCGAGAGACTTGAGACCTGCGACAAATACCTCCGAGCGGTTTGTCACGGTGTTCTGTATCTCTGGCGAGACGAGACGCTCAAGTACGTGATAAGCAACACGACAGGCTAACGGGTTCCCACCGAATGTCGTTCCGTGGTCGCCGGTCTTGATGTGTTTGCCTACCGCGTCGGAAATAATGGCTGCTCCAATGGGGAAACCGTTTCCTAACGCTTTGGCTGTAGTGAGAATGTCCGGGTGTGCTGCCTCTTCATTGGAAGGAGCTAGAGACGGATGTGCATGGGCCCAGAGTGAGCCAGTGCGGGAGAGGCCGCATTGGATTTCGTCGAAGATTAGGATTGCTCCCACTTCGTCACAGCGGGCACGGAGGGCGGTTAGGAACTCTGGAGTTGCGGTATTGACGCCACCTTCACCCTGGATAGGCTCGACAATGACGCCACAGGTTTTGTCCGTGATGAGTGTGGGTATTTGTTCAATGTTATTGTATTCTCCGTATTTGAATCCAGGAACCATGGGAGAGAAAGGAGCTTGGTATTTCGGGCTTGGCGTAGCGGAAAGAGCGCCGAACGTTCTGCCGTGGAAAGAATTGTGAAAGGAGACAAATTCATGCTTTGCACCGGATGGGTCGAGACTATGGCCAACCTTCCGTGCAAATTTTATAGCAGCTTCATTCGCCTCTGTTCCAGAATTGGAAATGAAAGCTTGTGTGGCGCCTCGCATCGCGCCCGATTCGAGCGTCTGGGTCACAAGAAGCTTGCTTAGGCTCCCGGTCCAGTTGTTATGATATAGGTTGGATGCATGAAGTAGTGTTCGGGCCTAGATAGCCATCAGTTTACAGAGCAAATCCATACAACCAAGCACTAAGATACACCGTACCTGCTCGTTGATAGCCTTTGTGACTCCGGGATCGCAATGACCCAAGGATGTCACTGCAATACCGGCGGTAAAGTCCAGATATCGGCGGTTCTCCATATCCCATAGATAGCATCCTTCGCCCTTGACCATCACTGGAAGCGGTCGTACATAAGTAGGGACCATATAGGGCGCACGCTCGTTCACAAAGGCAGCCGTAGCCGAGTCCGCTGCTGGGTCGGCATTTGGTAAAGATGTCTCTTTCTGAGGTGTTGGAATTATTAGTCCACTGATTTTCCGGTGGCATGCTAGGAAAAAAAAAAAAAAGAACCATACAAATATTTGTCTTTTGACATCCTCGGGTAGGTTCGACGAGTTCGCTGTAGAAGCAAATCGCAATTGCGAATATGACTCAGGGCCTGCAGCGCAACCACGGCGGAGGGCACTGCTAGCAATTCGTTGTGCAGCAATTCGAAGGGCCATGATACGATTCAACGCACTGGCATGTGTATTGGATCCCTTATTCTTATCCTATCGATTGGGCCTGGACAGGTTGTTCTCACAAGCGTAATGACTCCTCTGACTGTTGCCCCGGAGCTTGAACAATACCTAACTTCAATGCTGGTCCGGCCCACCGCAAAAAAAAAACCACCTAGTGATGCTCCTTATCGATAAACTGCCCCCGACGTCGGCTCACAGGAACAAAGATAATCCGAAATAGCTGGCTGCGGGCCAGCCCAGCCCTGACCTCGGGGCCATTTCCAGAAGAGAATCCGCTCCAGGACCATTTTCGTGCACACTACTGTCTCCGTTGTTTCTCAGACTAAAATGGCACATGCATACATGTTGATCCCCGTCCGCAGGCTATCCGCCGTGCGTTTTCCTACCATTGGCATCACAGCTCGAACATTCTCCGCCACCGCTCGCCCACTCACTCAATCCAACCCGTTCCAAACTGGCCCTGCCCCGCCGCGTCTCCCTAAAGAAGAACAAGAAATATTCGAGCAGCTCCAGCGGCAGTCCACGGGCGCCTTCAGCACACCCCGTACACCGCCAAAGGTCAATCAGCCGGGTGAAGCGGAGGCGTCCAGCTCTGGGGCTCAAATTGACGAGGGGGAGGAGTTACATCCGGATCTCCGACAGGGCTTGAAACCTGATTTTGAGGGAGATGTTAATCCGAAAACGGGAGAAGTTGGGGGCCCAAAGAACGAACCGCTGCGGTGGGGTGCGGGTGGAGATTGGAGCTTTGGTGGAAGGACTACGGATTTCTAAGATAACTACAGGGGTCCGGTTCTGCTCAGGACGATTGAGTGATGGCGTGGACATAAAGACATCAGAACATGTGGCGGGACAATTGCTTGGGAAAAAAAGACCTCGTTCAACGATGCAGCCCAAGTTGGACTTTGGACGATAGGGTGGAGATACCAGCGCGAACTCCACTCTTCGCGCGGCCGAAATGTTTAATCGTACCGCGTTCTCACCTCAAATCCGACTTGGAATCAATGTTACTCCATTCGATGCTTGAGGTAAAGAGCAAATTGTTGCACGGATGATTTGGTCATAAAAAGATTATGAGGAGGATTCGTATGTTGCATAAACAACTTATCGACTGGTTGGGTTCATATTTATCACATACTTGTACCATAGAAATATTGTATATACATATTGCATTCAGTTAAAACGTCTTTTAGGTCAATTCCGAATGGAAATCGTGGACGACCAAGAAAAAGCTATGCTTTGAGTTTGTTTACCGTTGCCTTGCCGACTCTACTATCATTCTGCCGGCCAAGCTCCTTACTGATCCAATCTCCGACCCTAGACATCTCCTCCAAGTTTATTCCAGTCTGCATCCCAAGGCTGTGGAGTGTATGCACCAAATCTTCCGTCGAAACATTTCCTGTCGCTCCCTTGGAGTAAGGGCATCCTCCCAATCCTCCCACGCTGCTATCAAAAACCCGGATTCCGTGCTCCAGACCCACAATCGTATTCACCAACGCCTGCCCGTATGTATCATGAAAGTGCAAGGCGAGATCTGCATGTGCAATGCCTGCCGCTGTAAGCACCTTTAGCAGCTTCTGTGTTCTCGGCGCGGTACCCATTCCAGTGGTATCTGCAACAGACACCTCGTCGGCACCCATTTCCAGCAAGGTGGCGGTGATCTCGGCGACTTTGTGCGGGTCGACATCCGGTCCTTCATACGGACAGCCGAGGGCGACTGAAACGTAACCCCGGACACGGATATTCTTTTTCTTTGCGAGATCGACAATGGGTCCGATACGCTTAAGGGACTCTGCGATGGTGCAGTTTGTGTTGGCTTTGGAGAAGGATTCTGTAGCGGCTGCGAAGAGGGAAATCTCGGTAGTGTTATTCGGTGCAGATGTAGAGGATGACGCTGAGTCCTGCGAGAGTGAGAGGCCTTCTGATTCGGCGGTTGAGACGAGAGCCTCAAGTCCTTTGATGTTCGGAACGAGATAATTGAAGGCGATGGGGTGCGACGTCTTGGGCGGTGACTTTAAGAGGTGTGTGAATATTTCTGGCGTGCTTGCCATCTGACCATTGGAGCGCATAGCGACATTAGCAGATGGGCCACAGCAGGGTGGTATGTGCGGCAGCTTACCTGTGGAATCCATTTTGCCGGTACAAACGAACCGGCTTCTAAGGTCCGCACGCCCGTTTTCGCGAGCCTTTCGATAAGATCGATCTTCGTCTCTAAGGGGATCGTCTTCTTTTCATTCTGTAACCCATCCCTGGGACCGACTTCGACGATCCGCACAAAGTCCGGGGATACTCTGCTCTCAGTGGCCAGACGGCGCACGGCTTGCTTCGTGCGTAGAGCTCGCCGAGGCAGGCGGAGCATGGCTCTGGATGACAACATCGTGAGTGTGAGGCACAGAGGATCTCAGATGGGCAAAGAGTGGGATCAAGGGCGGAATTAGAGATCCCCTTTTTTGAATGTGAGGAAGTTTATTAACTAAGTAAACCTGATCATCAACTGGATGTTGGACAAGGACTGAGCGCCATGATTTTAAAGCGAGACAACGCCACGGCAATTTGCTAAATAAGCGGCAGCTTACGATGTCCAAACAAGACAAGAAGAATCTCGGAGAATTGGCGCAAATTTTTACATACTCTTAGGCGTAATATGCCGATGGCATTCTTACAATCACCAGCTATGTTGTTCCGAACCTGCAGCAAGCTCCCGGCTCAAACGCGCAAACAGACTCTGCATTAAGAAATACATACAGATTGGAGGGTATTCCCCGGTGGTCCTATTGTAAATATCTCCTGCATTGGTCAGAAGAGCGCTTCCCCAATCTCTCTCGACTTTTTGTCCCAACTCTCGCCTTCGCCTTGCGGCAAGTCGGTGCCTCGCCGCCGCTGTCCGATCGTAGCCGCTGAAAGGCGCTGACTAAACACGCCACCCAAAGCGTCACGTGAGAAACTAACTAACTAGTGGGCCCCAGCCGGGGCCCGCCAGCCTCGTTACCTAAAAGGGAAAGATGAACGACAATGGAGCTGGAGGTTCCAAGGGGTTCTGGGCAAATTGATATCCGATGCCGCAACAACCTACATCTAACGTTTGTTGTCAAGAACTTTTCTCCATTCTGCCTGGTATTTAATATCATATCACCGGGCCTTAGCGCTGAGCGGTGCTTGACAATGCTGCACCACACAAGGGGCTGAGGGGTGTCGGTTGCTTGGTTTGTTGATTTCTTGAAATTCTACTCTAGCTCCGTCATCCAACTACCCACACAGTGTTAAGTCGCCCCATCTCCCTGCGCATCACTGCGTCTAGCCATTTAGTCTCTCAAAGTCAAGGACTCAACCTTGGTGCCAATATCACTTCGCCATGGCCCATCTTCTCGCGGGAAACGAGATTGCTCGTCAAAGAGAGGGCCGGTACTCATACGGCTCGATTAAGACCTGCCAAAATTGTGCCAAAGCGAAAATTCGCTGCATTCGTCTCAACCCTGGAAGTTGTGATCGGTATGTCTTTTCAACAATGGAAATATATGCCGCTCGCTTATCAGTCCAGATGCAACCGGCTGGGCAAGGAGTGCCATTATCGTGAAGCACGAAGCTCGATGGGCGGGAACCTAAGAGGGAGAGACAGGTGATCCACCGATTTAAAATCGTTTCATTTCTCATGTATGACTTAACGCCTCAAAAAGGATCGACGTGCTTGAAGCCAAGGTTGATCAGATTCTAGCGCAATCCGCTGCTCCAATGCAGGTAAAAATGTCCCGAGATTTGCTCGTTGAGTTGTCAGAACTGATGACTCTTCTCAAAAGGGCAAAGGGAGTAGTGTTACCAATGTATCTGGCGACCTTATGCCGGAGTGCCCCGACATTATTGAAAAAGGCATTCTGACCATGGATGCTGCCAACATGCTGTTAAATGTGTTCCGTACGACTCTCATGCCCCATTGCCCATTCGTGGCAATCCGGCCGCAAACAAATGCGGAAGGCTTACGGAGAGAACGGCCGTTTCTATTCCTAGCTATTCTAACGGCCGCCTTATATGACAATATTTCTATGCAGCGGACGCTTGAAAATGAGGTAAAGAAGCTTATCAGCAACCGCACGGTTTTTGGTGGTGCAATATCATTCGAACTATTGCAGGGACTTCTGGTACATATTACCTGGTATAGCTATTTTTTCCTTTTTCCTCCTCAAGACCTTGCTGACAGAAGCATAGGTGTCAATATCACTCAAGGCCCCGGCGCTTCTCCCAATATCTGCATCTTGCAATCAGTATTATCTCTGATTTGCAACTTAATAGAGCCCCTAACCTTAGATCTTGGACAAGGGTGGACTTTCCCGACAAACAGCAATTATCATGGGGCCATGAAGAGCAACGAGCAGTTATTGGCTGTTTTTACTTCTCGTCGAGGTGAGTATTTCTTACCACATGACTTATTACTCCGTAGAACATTCTCGCTTCTTATGATTTCTAACAACCAGTAGTGTCTCTCAGCTGCTGCAGAAACATTGCTCCTTCTCATACTTGCCCTACTTCGAAGATTGTTGCAAGTCTATCGCAGCAGCTGCGGAATTTTCCTCCGATAAATACCTTCTCTACATTGTGCAACTTCAATGTCTGTCTGAAAAGGTAAATTCTATCTCGGTCCAGATTTCACCGGAAACTCACACCATGGACTCGAGCACCATAGACTCAAAAATCGAGCATCATTTTAGAAAGTCAAAGGCGGAACTAGAGCTATTTCGGGCTAACTTGCCATTGCCACTGGATGAGAACCGTACGTTATAAAAGTCTGAAAAACAATATACAGGCAAGACTGAAGCTAATTTGTGACCCAGATATTGTTCTTATGCAATTCTATACGGCGGAATTAAATCTGTGCCAAATCACCCTCTTTGAAAATAACCAAAAGCAACAGCCCGATTCCTCCTTTCATATAGAAGTCCTATGCATAGGCCTTGCAGCCGCAAGATCTTTGCTCGATTTCTATATAAATCTACCCCTACGCGCTGAGATGGCGTTTAATAATACTGCATGGATTCAAATAGGCTTCGCATTGACGCTTGCATGCAAACTCTCTATCGCGGCGTTAGAACCATCAGTGCATTCGCATACTGCCCAACTGTGTCAGTCGCTAGACATATCTAAGACGCTGAACCAATGTATCTTGCGCATTCGAGCGTTGATAACATCAGACATGGATTCCTCTGGAGATAGAGATGTTTTTTATCACCACGAGAAGCGTTTGAAACGCGTTCAGTGGTGGTATGAGAACCGAAAACTATTGGTTCCTAAGAATGATATTGAGTGCTCTGCGCCGACCCCCAGCCACAGAGTCCAGGAGACAACACCTGCTGTAAACGGCAGCCCAGACTGGTCGGACACGTCGCAACGTCCAATTGGCAATTTAAATGACTACAGTGCTGGTGCTAATCTCGACCCGCTAGCGCCTCGTGACCCATTTGATATTCAATGGTCAAATATATTTCCAGACGTGACAATTGATCAGATTTATAGAGATTGGATGACACAACCAACTTCGCTGTTCGAGCAACAGCATCCAAGCTAGCACGGCCCATCTTCTCAAGGGGACAAAAATAATGCCGAAGAGAGCGCCTTGGAAAGGACCATTTATTGTTGCATGGATCACCACATGTGATTTTCTTTTTGAAACTTTTCGAAACTAAATACTTATACATAGACGCCCTCAGGCGAGCCATGCCTGGCGCTCCGGGGCCTTAGCCAAACTCCAAATATCACAGAAGCCATGACTACAAGCGCAATTCCAGCTCCAAGCCAGCCGATTATATTTCCAAAATATGCTGAGCCACAGCCACAGCGTCTCTCTGCCTTACTAAACTTTGAAAACGTGTAAAGAAGGCGTGATCCGTTTGATCGTAATATACGCGAGGGAGAATGATTATCTCCAGGGAACCACTTGCAGACCCAAGCCATGCCGCGAGGACAAGGCTGATGAACATTGAGCCTGTTGCGAAAAAGGCCATGACACATTTGGGAAGGAACGACAAGGTGTTCTCATGGATACCCAGAACAGCTTTAATGATGAAGGGATGTCGCGCTGTGCTGGCAATCAGCTCATTGTCGACACAGTAGGGCGGGGATTGAGGCACCAGAGCTTTTGTGTTTTGCAGTAGCGGATCCATTGACCGCTGGCACCCAATCTCTGGATCCATGTAAATTCCTCCGTACCGCCAGAGGACAAAGTATCGAAGAGCATCTACCTGCTGGCTAGCCAGACGTCTGGTATAGGTCGGCAGGAACCATGAAAAATGCGTTTGAATGAGCTCTCGAGTTGTGTCATCAGTCCAGAGATATTGCTGGTAGGAGGGGTTTTGTTGGAAACAGGAGTTGGATGAATTTAGCCATTCGGGCCGTAAGTCGGCAGCATTCCCCCTCCACAGTCGATGAATGATTCTGGGGATTTGCTGATTGGTGGTATTAAGCGCCTCTCGTACAAGTGGTGAGAGTGGCGACGCAAATTGAACCGGCCCAAGGATAGTCAGGGGATCGATCCGCGAGACCTGCGGAACATCGTCTACAGAGAGGAAGATGCCCTGGAGGGTGAACCTGAAATAAAGGAAAGATAAGGGCGAGGACAAGCTCACAACCAATACATACAGGCCAACGCAACGGAAAAGAAGGTCTTGCCGCATTTTGCCTGTCATATCTGAGCGTCTTGGAGGGATTGAGTATGAAAGAAGAAAAGCCTGTGACGCAGTGACCTGGCTTTGATTTCGACCACAGGCTTCAGTCTAGATGGCGCTTGCAGAGGGTTGTCTTATGAACAGAACCAGGTTGAGTTATTCTTCAAGTGGAGGATAACACCGATAACTTAGGTTGGCTTTCACAGCGAAGTTATCTAGGTGAAAAAGATGGGCAGGGAAAGGAGAAAGGGACTATTTCCGAATCAGGCTTTCCAGGCTCAGTACCCTAGACTCTACCCCATTTATTGTCGTGTCTACTAACACACAATAATGGCAATGGTGTTCCCCGGTTCAACACGTGCGCGCAGAATAGTCCACGCCAGCATAAGCGTCGTACCATTTGGCCTGTGCAAGGGTTTGGTTGCCATATTGGAGCGGAACATTGCTTAGCAGTTCAGTCACTCTGCGAAGCGGTGTTTCCATGGCCAATGATAATAACCCAGTCGTTCCGGTTTCCAACAAGGAATGGTGCTCCAGATACTCGGACGTCCCTGTCCGTTGTCGGGGCCGTCTCCGTGTCCGTGTCCGTTTTGCCAATCATGATACAGTAACTAATTTCCGTGTCCGTGTCCGTCTTGGCAGTAGTTAGTTAGCTGGTTAACTAACTAACTAGTTAATAAGCTTTCGTTGTTGGTGGATCCCGCGATTGAAGGCCCCTTCGATCGTCCCGAGGGCTGGACGCCAACCGGAGCACTATACGACAAACCTAAAGGACATTGACTATAGGAATAGTATGGACCAAAGCGTGCTATGACTGGAGGTTTCAATGGCTAGGAAAGATATTCGACAGCTGGGAGGCTCAGCCTGCACAACTCTTCCCCAAAACATTCCCTTTATAAACCACAGACGTCCACCACAAGACAGCATGTCTACGTACGAAAACAGTCAACCAATTCCCAGACCTAGAGGACGCAATCGGAGATACGCTCAACATGTCGAACAATCAAACTTCCCTGGATCCATCGGATTATTGCACACTCGACATATGTCCTTTATCCGAAGCCTATGTTAAATATGTGCCGACGCTGCTAGGCAATGCGTTTTTTCTGGCTGTTTTTGCACTGCTGTTTGTGGCTCAGTTGATTCAAGGTATTCGGTTTCGCACATGGGGTTATCTGGCTGGCACTTTCGGTGGCCTGGTTCTCGAGGTCATCGGATATGCAGGGCGCATCCAGCTTCATGAGAATCCATTTAAGTTTACTCCTTTTCTTGAGTGAGTGCATGAACAGCATTTCTGCCTACGCCTCCTGGCATCTACGTTTCTCCGGCGTTGAGTTGATGTAAACTTGGTTTTAATGTATGATATAGATACCTTGTGTGTCTCACGATCGCTCCCGCATTTCTAAGCGCCTCGATCTACATATGTCTTGGAAGAATCGTCATCATCTACGGCGAGGCGATTTCAAGACTCCGTCCGCGAACCTACACATTGATCTTTGTGGGATGTGACCTGCTATCGCTCATCCTCCAAGCTGCCGGCGGAGCAATCACCTCGATCGCCGATGCTGACCAGAAAGATCTTGCCCAAGCTGGGATCAATATCATGATTAGTGGGCTAGTAAGCCAGGTGGTATCACTGACTCTATTCATCGTTCTCTGCTTGAATTTCGCTGGGCAAGTAAGAAAAAACCCTCTGAAACTCAACGGAGAAATGAGAGACCTGCGAAGCCAGTTCAAGTGGAAAGCATTCCTCGCTGGTAAGTCTTCGACTTATCTTTCCTCCTGACCCCCC
>LJPK01002301.1:5548-19047 GCA_001430945.1 Amauroascus niger
GTGGTGGTCGGCCGGGTGTCGGGCCGGCGGAGCTGGTCGGACGAGGAGAAGCTGGAGATCCTGGCCGAGGCGTTCCGGCCGGGCGTGCGGGTCCGAGATGTCATGGCTCGGCGCGAGGTGTCGAGCAGCCTGATCTACACGTGGCGCAAGCAGGCGCGGCTGGGCAAGCTGGGCGGGGTCGCGCCCGCGCTGCCGACCTTCGCCGAGGTGCGCGTGGCTGAGGTCACCGCACCTGCACCGCAGCCGGCGACATCCGCGCCCGGCATCATCTGCATCGAGTTGCCGGGCGGCATGCGGGTAAGCGTGGACGGCTCGGTGAATGCAGGAGCCCTGGCGCGGGTGCTGTCGGTGCTTCGATGAGCCCGGCGCCATTGCCGACGCGAGTGTTCCTGGCCTGCGGCGTGACCGACATGCGCAAGGGGTTCGACGGGCTGGCGGTGCTGGTCCAGCAGGTGCTGGCGGAGAACCCGCATTCCGGCGCGCTGTTCGCATTTCGCGGAAAGCGCGGTCACCTGGTCAAGCTGCTGTGGTTCGACGGCCAGGGTTTGTGCCTGTTCTCGAAGCGGCTGGACCGCGGCCGGTTCGTCTGGCCGGTGACCGCGACCGGCGCCGTGACGCTGACACAGGCGCAGCTGTCGATGCTGTCGGAAGGCATTGACTGGCGCCGGCCCGAGCGGACGTTCGTGCCGACGCTGGCGGGGTGAAAACGGCGGTTTTGCGCGAGTTCCGCTCGCCCGGGATACATCGATCTGCTATGGATTCCGGGTGTTGGAAGTGCCCGTTTCCCCTGCTGATGTGACCGCGCGGATCGCCGCGCTGGAGGCCTCGCTTGCCCGGGCCAATGCCGCACTCGCCGCCCGCGACCTGCTCATCGACACGTTGCGCGGGCAGATCGCCCGACTGCGGCGGATGCAATTCGGCGCCTCGTCGGAGAAGCTGGGCCGCGAGATCGAGCAGCTCGAACTGGCTCTGGAAGAGCTGGAGACGGAGAGCGCCGCTTCCGTGGCCGAGACTGGCGCACCCGCAGTAGCGCTGCGACCGGTGCCGGTCCGCAGCCTGCCCGGTCACCTGCCGCGCGAGGAGGTCATCCACGAGCCCGCGTCCGGCACTTGCACCTGCCCGGACTGCGGCGGTGCGCTGCGCCGCCTGGGCGTGGACGCGCACGAAATGCTCGACATCGTGCCGGTTCGCTGGCGAGTCGTGCGCAATGTCCGCCCCAAATACAGTTGCCGGGCCTGCGAGAAGATCGTGCAGGCGCCCGCACCGGTCAGCGCTGTCGCGCGCGGGCGAGCGACGTTCGCGACACTGGCGCACGTCGTCGTCTCCAAGTTCGACCACCACCTGACGTTGTATCGCCAGGCCGAGATGATGGCCGCGCAGGGTCTCGACATCGACCGCTCGACGCTGGCTGGCTGGACCGGGCAGGCTGCAGCCCTGCTCGATCCGGTGGTCAACCGCATCCGCGACGCGGTGCTCAAGGTCGACAAGATCCACGCCGACGACACGCCGGTGCCGGTGCTCGACCCCGGCCGGGGCAATACCGCGACCAGGCGGCTATGGGTTTACGCGACCGACGACCAGGCGTCCGGCAGCACGGTGCCGCGCGCGACATGGTATCGCTTCACGCCCGACCGCACCGCGGCGCACCCGCTGTCGCATCTCGCCGGTTTCCGTGGTCACCTCCAGGCTGACGCCTATGCGGGCTACGACGCGCTGTATCGCAGCGGTGTCACCGAGGTCGCCTGCTGGGCCCACTTCCGCCGCAAGGTGTTCGACCTGCACGAGCGCGCGCCCACGCCGCTAACTACCGGCATCCTGGAGCGGATCGGCGGGCTCTATGCAATCGAGGGCGAGGTGCGTGGCCAGCCGCCGGATATACGGCGCCGTGCCCGACAGGAACGAAGCCGGCCGCTGGTCGACGCCTTGCGCGAGGTGCTCGACGCCGCGCTGCGCCGCCTGTCGCCCAAGTCCGACATGGCCAGGGCCATCGCCTATGGCACCAAGCGCTGGCCGGCGCTGTGTCGGTTCCTGGCTGACGGGCGTCTCGAGATCGACAACAACATCGCCGAGCGTGCCCTGCGCGGCGTCGCTGTTGGTCGCCGCAACTGGCTGTTCGCGGGTTCACGCACAGGCGGCGAGCGAGCTGCCGCCATCTACACCGTCATCCAGACCTGCAAGGCCAATGGCGTCGACCCGCAGGCCTATATCGCCGACCTCATCGCCAGGGTCGCCGGCGACTGGCCTGCCAGCCGCTGGGACGAACTCCTGCCGTGGAACTGGTCTCGCGAACCTGCCAGACTGGCGGCATGAGTGCCGAAACCGTCGCCCGCCTGCATATCGTCCTCAACGACATCGAACCCGCCATCTGGCGCCAAGTCGACGTGCCGGTCACCGCCAGCCTCAAGATGCTCCACGACATCGTCCAGGCCGCTATGGGTTGGGAGAACTGTCACCTCTGGTACGTCGAGGCCGGCGACCGGCGCTACGGCGTGCCGGACCCGATGTGGCCGGAGAGCGGCATGGCCGCCGCCAGGAACGTGAAGCTCGCCGCCCTCATCGACAGGGACGTGCGGGAACTCGTCTACACCTACGACATGGGCGACGACTGGCGGCACACCATCACCGTCGAGACGGTCGGCCCCGGCGAGCCCGACGTCAGATACCCCTGCTTCGTCGCCGGCGAGCGGCGCTGCCCGCCCGAGGATGTCGGTGGCTTTCCCGGATACGAGATGTTCCTGGACGCCATGGCCGACCCCGCCCACGAGGACCACGACCGCCTGCGCGAATGGTATGGCGGTTCCTATAACCCGGACGACATCGACGAACGCTTCACCCGACGCGCCCTCGCCACCATCGCCATGCGCCGCCATGCCGGCAAAGTCGCCTACCAGAAGAGCCGGCCGCAATAGCAAGGCGCCCTACCGGCCACGCTTACTCAGGAGGCACATCGCCGTCAGATTGGGCGGTTGCCGTAGTGCCGAAAGGATGCCGACGGCAGCCGCCGCTACAAAACCCGTATTACGACCTGAAATTGCACTTGATCCGGTGGAGTGGTCCAACAGCCGCCTTGGGGAAGAGTGCCTGAACACGCACCGGTTCCTGTCCCGGGAGGACGCGCGGGCAAAGATCGTTTCTTGGCGGCGCGGCTACAATGAGAGCCGCCCTCACCTATCGTTTGGATGGCTGACGACGGTCGAACATGCTGCTTCCACTGCCAAGATCACGACCGAATGAATCCGGACACTCGCCCTGGACTTGGCTGAGAGACCGTGGGACGCAGAGAATCGAAAGTCCGTCGCAGATCGAGGAGGAGGACCCGCTCGCCCGTTGGAGCCGCACCGTTCGCTATTATCGTCGCCGCCGCCAATGCAATCGGCTTGTTCCGCCGTTCTCTCAGATCGGCACATTCGAAAATCGCGGCATCAACGGGTTGCCGGTACCCTGTCTTCGCCGACGACTTTCCGCACCATACTTCGAACGCCAACGGGATAGAGATCTAACTCCCGGTGAGGAGGCTGTTGATCTTGGCGGCCGCACTCATCACGCCCAGCGCGGCGGAGGGTATGTCGCTCTCTGCCATGCGCTCGGTTGGAACGACTAGCGCTAAGGCACCGCTTGGCGCGCTTCCGCTTCCACCGACCGGGCAGGCAATGCTGTTGATGCCGCGGGTCCAGCCGCTTCGGCTCACCGCATAGCCTCGCTCGCGAATTTGCTCGAACTCCGCCAGCAGATCGTCGCGGACAAGATCGCGCGCTTCCGGTTCGCTCGTCAGGATGCAGTCAAGCATCGCAATTCCGTCAGGGTGATTTGCCAGAACCACCTTTCCTGCGGCGGTGAATGCCGCTGGGATCCGCCATCCCTCCCGCAACGATCCGCGGAGCGGGTTGGGGGAGAGAACACGATCGATATAGACGATGTCGGTGTCCACCATGATTGCGAGGGCAACGGTTTCACCGGTGTTCTGGTGGAGCTGCTGGACGAAGGAAGCCGCTGCACGCCGCACCGGGTTTCGTTCGGCGATCATCGCACCAAGTTCGTAGACCTTCATGCTCGCGAAATAGCGGCCAGTGTCCCCCTCCTGCTGCACGAACCCTTCTTCCATGAGGCTTTGCAGCAGACGATGCACGTTGCTCTTCGGCAGGGCGAAGTGCCGTCCAATATCGGACAGTCGCTGGGTGCCGGCGCGGGACAGAAAGTCGAGTATGCGCAACGTGCGCAGCACGGCCGGAGTCACTGGCAATCACCCACATGTACCCGCCACAGCATGCAGCGCACTACTTCCTTTTCCGGTAACATGTGCATACTTTTTGAGTAGGCAGATCATGCTCGCGTGTCCATCTGCGCCGCGTTTGCTTCAACCGGCAATCTTGCCGAGCAGATCGCGCGCGATGATCATTTTCTGGACCTCGGTCGGCCCCTCGCCGATACGGCGGATGCGCAACTCGCGATACCAGCGCTCGAGTGGCAGGTCCTTGCTGACGCCGAGGCCGCCATGGATTTGGATGGCACGGTCCACGACGCGACCTGCGCCTTCCGTGGCCACGATCTTGGCAACCGCCGCCTCCGTGCGGTAGGGTTCACCACGATCCGCTTTGGCGGCGGCTGCGAGGACCAGCAGGCGCGCGGTGCGCAGGTCCACTTCGTTATCCACCAGCATCCACTGGATGCCCTGACGCGCCGCCAGCGGCTGACCAAACGTCTCGCGCAGCTTTGCATAGTCCACCGCCATTCGGTGCGCGGCTTGCGCGACCCCGATGCATTGCGCGGCATAAGGGATGCGTTGGGCACTGAGACGATCGTTCGCGAGCGCAAAGCCCTTTCCCTCGGGACCAAGGCGCTGCGCGTCCGATACTCGCACATCGTCGAACGACAGCTCGGTCGCATAGTGCGCGGATCGCAGCGTATGGACTACGCGACGGACCTGAAAACCCGGAGTGTCGGTGTCCACGATGAAGGCCGTGATGCCCTCTCGACCTTCACCGGACCGCGTGAAGACGATACCGTAGTCGGCGTCGTCGGCACCACTAATCCACAGTTTTGAACCGTTGATGATCCAGTCGTCGCCGTCGCGCACGGCGCGCGTGCGGATTGCCCGGGCGGGGTCGCTTCCACCGCTGGGTTCGCTGAGCCCGAAAAATCCGCGTTTCTCTCCACGCAGCGTCGGGAACAGGTAGCGCTGCTTCTGGTCGTCGGTTGCTTCGTACAACTGGGCCAGCCCTGCACCGCCGAAGATGCCATAGCAGGCCGTGTACAAGCCCCCGCGGTGCTGCGTCATTTCCATCGCCAGTAAGGCACGGGTCGTGACATCAAGGCCCGGACCGCCAAATTCCTCGGGGATATCCATCCCGTACAGGCCAAGATCCTGCACCATGCGTTTTAGGCGCTGGTAGTCTTGGGGCCTGAGTTCCGCGGCATCTGGGTCCAGCTCCGCCTCGAGCGGAAGAATCTCATCGCGCACGATGCGTCGCACGATCTCAATTAGCGCCTGCTGTTCTTCGGTCGGCGTGAAATCTATCATGTCCTTGCTCCTCTGACCGGCCCGAGGTGTCCAAGTCTAAATCCGTCATCGTCAGAATTAAGCGGTGGAAGACTCCCGTTTATTGAGCGAAAGTCCATCAGAAGTTCTTTCCATCGCGAGAGGTATTGCATGTTATACTCGACCCGGAATTGCGTACCCTCCCCTCCGATCAGTTGAGTTATCACGGAACGCAACCCGAACCTTGAGCGCCCTCCGGCGTAGCCGATCATCAGGGTTCGTCCGGCCGCATCTGCAATTTCGTAAACTCCAAGCGTTGCGATCAGAGCCTCGGCATGCTCTCGATCGAGCGGCCGCCATGCCGCGCGGATCGACAACCCACTCACGATGTGCGCCTCACAATCGCCGTTCCTTCGAGACAGGTCTCGCCGCGCTGATTGACCTCACGGAGCGTGAGGTGCATCACATCGCCCTCATCAGACACGTCCGAAATCTGCGCCGAAGCGGTTAGGTCGTCGCCCGCCACAGCGGGACGAACGATACGGTAGTCGGCGTGACTGGTGTGCCAGTCGCTCCCCAACCCGGTCGTCAGCACGCTCAACGCGTGGGCGGCGTGCAGGTGAGAATGGACGACCAGGCCTCCGTGCCCCTCGTGCAGTGCCCATTCCCGGTCGAAGTGGATGCGGTGGCCGTTCCACGTCACCGCGCTGAACCGGAACAGTTGCAGCGCCGACGGGCGCATGACCCTTTCCGGCAAGCGATCGCCAGACACGTAGCGCACCATCAATGATCCTCCCTTTCGGCCCGGGCAAGGATGGTACGCCAATTCCTGTTGTAGATGACGCCATCCTTGTCGCTGAATTCATGCCGGGTGGTCACGAACACAATGGGTCCGGACCGACCCTGTTTCACCTCCACTCGCTCGACAACCTGCTCTTCAATGAGCGACACGCCAGCCACAATGGGTCGAAGCAGTTCCAACCGCTCGCCGGCACCCATCACACGCAGCGACGCCGTGGCGGGATCTCGTCGGATGCCGTCCGGAGCCAAGCCCGACTCGAAGCTTCCCGCCGTCCAATCCGTTACGGCCGACAGCAAGTTCGGCGAGGCAACTACATCCTCGAACCCGCACTTGCGGGCATGATCGGGATCGAACCTTAATGGGTCCGCATCATTGATGGCGACGGCATAGCGCCCGATAATTCTAGCATCGATCAAGCCGATTTCCTGACGATGACGCAGGCCGATCCGGCCCTGCATCTCCCGCCTGTAGCTTTCGAGAGCCTCGTTCATCGTCTGCTGCCCTCCCGTGTCGGCCTGTGGACCGATGGCACACCAAGAGAAAAACGTCAACAGAGTTCCGCTTGACGGGAACGCCGTTCCGCAATACGGAACGTTTAAACAGAGCGGTGGAGGGATTAGTGGGGTTGGAGGACCAAGCGCGGCCGGAATTGCCGCCACAGCCCCCGGCCTATCGGCGGGCGGCGGTTTCGCTGCTATTGGTGCTGTTTGCGCTGAGCTTCCTCGACCGCCAGATCATCAACATCCTTGCGGAGCCGATCAAGGCCGAACTGGATCTGGCGGACTGGCAGATCGGCCTCATGTCGGGCCTGGCCTTTGCGGTTCTATATACACTCGCGGGCCTTCCGATCGCCCGTCTCGCCGACCGCGCCCATCGTCCCCGCATCATCGGGGTTGCTGTTGTGCTCTGGAGCCTGTTCACCGCCTCCTGCGGGTTCGTCGGGAGCTTCGTGCAGCTGCTCGCCGCACGGGTGGGGGTTGGCATCGGCGAGGCCGGCCTCACCCCACCGGCAACCTCCCTGATCATGGACTATGCTCCGCCGGAAAAGCGTGCCTCGACCCTCGCGCACTACCACATGGGCGTACCCCTCGGGTCGTTGTTGGGCCTCGCGTTGGGCGGCCTGTTGTTCGATTGGGTGGGGTGGCGGCATGCCTTTCTCATCGTTGGCGCGCCTGGAGTCCTGATGGGCGTGGCTGCCATGCTCATCCTGCGCGAACCACGCTCCAGGGGAGGCGCGGTCGTCGCCACGCAAGATCGGCGGCCAGGCTATGGTGACACGTTCAGGGCGCTCGCTCGTATCCGCTCGTATCGCCTGTTTGTTCTGGCGACGGCGTTCCAAGCGTTCGTCAGTTACGGTCAGGCTCCCTTTGTTGCGTCCTTCTTCTTCCGCCAGCACGGTGCTCAGCTCGCGGACATGGCCGCAAGCGTCGGTCTTCAGCGAGCGGGATTTCTCGGGCTTGCGCTGGGCCTCGCGCACGGCGTTGCCGGACTGCTTGGGGTATGGCTCGGCGGCCAGCTGGCAGATCGGATCGCGCGCGGCGACGTGAGGCATTACGGAACCGTACCCTCGATGGCGGCGCTGCTGACGATTCCGACCTTCATCATCGCTATAATTACACCCGACGCCGGCTTCGCCCTGCTGCTGCTTGCCGTTCCGAGTCTCTTCAACGCGATGTGGTTCGGTCCGGTCCACACTACTCAGCAGAGCGTGGTCCCAAAGGAGATGCGCGCAACTGCTACCGCCGTCCTCTTGCTAATCTTGAACCTGATCGGTCTGGGACTTGGCCCGCTTGCCGTCGGACTGCTGAGTGACTGGCTCGGAGTTGGCTGGAAGCTTGGACCTGGTCGAGGAGTTCAGGTGGCCCTGATGATGGCGAGCTTCGTAGCGCTGGTGCCGGCATGGCTCTTCTACACGGCGCGGCGGTCCATTCCCGAAGACCTTCGGAGTTGAAGACGAACTGGAAACAAGAAACTTTGGCGGGGAGAGACTAAAATGAGATATCTGGGTTCGTCGTCGATTTTAGCCGTGCTTATGGCCTACGCGGGAAGCGCCGCTGCGCAGACGCAACAAACCACCCAGGTGAGCCCGGATCAGAGCGACTGCGCTTCCATCCCTGGACAGGCAACAACAGCCGAGTGCGCTGGCTCGGCGGACGCTGGCCAGCGAACCAACAGCGACTTGGCAGCCGAATCCCCGAGCCCGACGGCAGCAACGGGTTCGGACGACATCATTGTCACCGGCAGCCGACTCAATAGCGGCTTTGCGTCCCCCACGCCGGTAACAGTGACGACCACCAGCGATCTCCGGGCGGCTGCGCCCGCCTCATTGACGGATGCGATAACGCAGCTCCCGCAATTCCGTAACTCGTCGCGCGCCTCGACCGCCGGGCCGTCCGGCGTGCGGGGCAACGGCGCCAGCTTCCTGTCCTTGCGCGGCCTTGAACCGCAGCGCACGTTGACGCTGCTGGATGGGCGACGCGTGGTTGCATCGAGCGCTGCCGGATCACCTGACATCAACCTGTTCCCGCAGGATCTGATTTCCCGGGTGGAGGTGGTCACGGGCGGCGCCTCCGCCGCATACGGTTCCGACGCCGTTGCCGGCGTGGTGAACTTCATTCTCGACAAGAACTTCACCGGCGTTCGTGCGCGCGTCCAAGCTGGAATCTCTGACGAGGGTGACGGCGGATCGCGACAGGCTGCACTGAGTTACGGCGCCAGCCTGCTCGGCGATCGCGTCCATTTCATCGCAAGCGCCGAATACCGCGCGACCGACGAGATACCGGGTGCGCATAGCCGTCCATGGGCCGACGCTGCCTATGCGATCATCGTCAACCCCAATGCACCGCCCGCCCGGCTGATCGCCCCAACAGTCGCTTCCAACGCCACGTTCGGCGGCCTGATCGTGGGCGGCCCCTTGGCCAACACGCAGTTCCTACCCGGGGGTGTCAGCGCCCCGTTTCGGTTCGGCACTGCCGTGACGTCCACGACCATGATCGGCGGGGACGGCGCACCATCGCAGTTCGGCTTCACTTCGGGGCTGGAATCGTACAGCATCTTCGGGCGCGTCACGGCGGAGGCGAGCGAGAGTCTCAGCATATTTTTCGAAGGGTCCGGCGCACGGTCGACCTCGGGTTACGACGTATCGCGCTCAAGCCAAACAGCCGGCACTGCCTTCACCATCTTTGCCGACAACGCCTATCTCCCGCAAGACATCCAGGCGGCGTTGGCGCGAACGGGAACGACGTCCTTCAGGCTAGCACGGGTAGACCGGGACTTCGGTTTTTCCCGGGTCGCCGCGCGCAGCGATACCTGGAGGGTTGCCGGTGGCTTTGACGCAAAGCTCGGCGGTGACTGGCACCTGGAAGGCTATGCCTCGCATGGTGCCAACGATTACGAAGTGGATACCTACAACAACCCCATCTACCGCCGCCTGTTCGCCGCCGCGGATGCTGTCGTTGATCCAGCCACGAAGCGGATTGTCTGCCGCTCCACGCTGCAAGGCTACGATCCGGGCTGCGTTCCGGTGAACCTCTTCGGCGACGGTTCGGTCAGTGCTGAAGCGCGCGACTACTTCATGGGCACGGCCGTGCAGGTTCTCAAGCTCCGCCAAGACGTCGCTTCGCTCACCGTACGCGGGTCGCCGCTCGAACTTCCCGCAGGCCCACTAAGCATCGCGGCCGGTTTCGAATATCGTCGCGAGCAGGCGCGGCAGACGTCTGACGAACTGTCGCAAACCGTCATCTCGAATGTGGGCGTGCGTGGACTACCCACGTCATTTGTCGGCCAGCGTGGATCGTACTTCCTCTCGAACCCCCAGCCGCTGCGCGGAAGCTATGATGTCCGGGAGGGTTTCGTCGAAGCGGAACTCCCACTGCTGAAGGATTCCTCGGTCGGCAAGTCGCTGTCGCTAAACGGGGCGGCTCGGCTCATCGACTACAGCACCGTCGGTTCGCTTTGGGCGTGGAAGGCCGGCGCGGTCTATGACCCGGTCGAGGCGCTGCGGCTGCGCGTGACCCGCTCGCGCGACATCCGGGCCGCGAACGTGTCGGAACTGTTTACTGGACCGGTCAGCATTCAGGGCACCGTTCTCTACAACAATGCGACCACCGCCTTTATCGGGCGGCGCAGCGGCAACCCGGATCTCGCGCCAGAACGGGCGGACACGCTGACCGCGGGAGCGGTGTTCAAGCCGCCCTTCCTGCCGCGCTTCAACCTATCGGTCGATTACTACAGCATCGACCTCAAGGGAGCGATCGCACAGCTTACACCGCAACAGACAATCGATCAGTGCAACCTGGGCTTTCAGCCCGCATGCGCGCAGATCACCAATAACGGCCAGCTGACGCTCCTGATCCCGACCCTGAATCTCTCGTCGATAAAGAGCCGTGGTGTCGACGCGGAGCTCTCGTATTCCGCACCACTTGGCGAGGGCAACCTCAGACTGCGCGGCCTGCTCAGCTATTTAGACAAATTCGAGACGACGCTTCCCGGAACACCTCCCATCGAGCGAGCCGGCGATATCGGAACGTCGGGTACTCCTCGCTGGGGCGGCACCTTCTCGGCGAATTACGCCCATCCCTCGTTTGATCTGTTCGTTCAGGAACGCTTCATCGGTTCTGGCAAGATCGACACCACTGCGCCCCCCGGCACCTTCTCGAACAATCATGTCGGCTCTGTGTGGTACACAGATCTCACGGCCAAATGGAATGTCTCGAATGCAATCACCAATGGGCAGTTCTTTATTACCGTGAACAATTTATTTGATCGACAGCCGCCAATTGTTCCCACCATTCCCTATGGCGGATATCGCAGTACCAACTTCTCTCTTTATGATGTGATCGGCCGATATTTCACAGCCGGTTTTCAATTCAAATTCTGAACAGGTGGTGGCTGTGTCCGCATTTGATGGTGTCCGAGTCCTTGATCTCGGACAGATTTATAATGGCCCGTATTGTGGACTTCTCTTGGGCCTGCTCGGAGCCGACGTCATAAAGGTCGAACCCCCGGGCGGCGAGAGATTGCGGTATCGGTCCACCGACGAGGTGGAGACGCACGAGTTCACCATGCTCAACTCGAACAAGCGGAGCATCGTTCTCGACCTCAAGTCTGCCGCAGGACGCTCGGTCTTCATGGACCTGATCGCTCAGGTCGACGTGCTGATCGAGAACTTCGCCCCAGGGGCACTCGATCGCATGGGGTTCCCTGCGGCCTCGCTTCTGGCTCACAATCCGCGCCTGGTTATCGCCTCGGGCAAGGGGTACGGCAGCTCCGGGCCGTACGCAAACATGTCCGCAATGGACATAACGGTCCAGGCGATGTCAGGGGTGATCGCATCGACGGGCTTTCCCGATGGCTCACCGACGAAGGCGGGTCCGGCCTTCGCGGACATCATGGGCGGGATTCATCTCTTCGGCGGCATCGCCGCTGCACTTTATCAACGGGAGAAGACTGGCCGCGGGCAGGTAGTCGAGGTGTCCATGCACGATACGATCTATCCCGCGCTCGCTTCCGTGCTCGGCGCGATCTACAATGATCCTACGCGCGTGGTCCCGGAGCGCACGGGCAATCGTCACAGCGGCCTGGCGGTGGCGCCGTACAATGTCTATCGCGCCAGCGACGGCCATATCGCGATAATGTCAGCAAGCGAGCGTCACGCCGTCGGCGTGATGGAATTAGCCGGGGGAGCAGATCTGGCGACCGATCCGCGCTTTGCCGACCGTCACGCGCGTGTCGAGCACATGGACGAACTGGACGCGGTGATCGAGGCATGGACCGCTCGGCAGGATCGCTGGTCATTGGTGCGGCTTCTGGCGGACAATGGGGTCCCGTCAGCGCCAGTGCTCACGGTTCACGAGGTCGCACAAGACCCGCACCTGCGTGAGCGGGGTATGATCCGCGAGGTGGAGCATCCCGTTAGAGGGCGTGTGCCCGTTCCCGGTTCGGCCATCCGGCTGAGCGAGACAACGGTAGCCGTTCGTCCGGCTCCCGCCCTGGGCAACGCGACGACCGACATTCTGTCCGAGCTGCTTTGCGCAAACAGCGATACCATTGAAAGCTGGCGTCGAGCGGGCGCCTTTGGAGGCGAGCGATGACAGGGGATCCCCAGGCGCGGCCAGTCCGGATCGCGAACTGTTCCGGTTTCTACGGCGATCGGTTCGACGCCATGGCGGAGGTGCTTCGCGGCGGCGACATCGACGTTATCACCGGTGATTACCTAGCAGAAGTGACGATGCTGGTGCTTGCCAAAAACCGGCTCAAGGATCCCGAGGCAGGATACGCGAAGACGTTCGAGCGCCAGATCGCGCCCCTGCTCGAGGAGATCGCGGCGCGGGGTATAAAGGTGGTCGTGAACGCCGGAGGCCTGGCGCCGTCAATTCTGGCCGAACGGCTGCGTCGTCTTTGCGGCGAACGCAATGTCCCGCTCAAGGTCGCACATATCGAAGGCGACGACGTCCTCCCTCGCCTTGGCGAGCTGAAGGCTGCCGGTCATGCGTTAACGCATCTCGATACGGGCCGGCCGCTCTCCGACTGGCCCCACCAGCCGCTAACCGCCAACGCCTATCTCGGCGCGTGGGGCATCGTCGCGGCGTTGGAGGCTGGCGCCGACATCGTCGTTTGTCCACGCGTTACCGATGCGTCGGTGATCGTGGGCCCAGCCGCGTGGTGGCACAAATGGGGCAGGGATGATTGGGACGCGCTGGCGGGAGCCGTAGTGGCGGGGCACGTGATAGAATGCGGCACACAGGCGACCGGGGGCAACTTCTCGGGATTCGCTTCTCTTCCCGATCTGATCCGTCCTGGCTTTCCGATTGCCGAGATCGCGCGCGACGGCAGCTGCGTGATCACCAAGCACGCGAATACTGGTGGCGCGGTCACCACCGGCACCGTCACTGCTCAGCTGCTCTACGAGATACAGGGCGTCGACTACCTCAACCCTGACGTCACGGTCCAGCTCGACTCCATTCAGCTGGAGGACAGAGGAGCCGATTGTGTGCTGGTACGCGGCACGCGCGGCACTCCGCCCCCGGCAACAACGAAGGTTGCGATCACCGCCTTGGGCGGCTTCGAGAATAGCATGGTCTTCGTTCTGACGGGTCTGGATCGGTCGGCGAAGGCGCGATTGCTGGAAAAAGGTCTCCGGGCGCGATTTGCTCAGATGCCTCTTGCAGAAATCCGGTTCGACCTGATCGGCGGGATCGATGACGATCCCCGCGATCAGCT
>LJPK01000041.1:0-37283 GCA_001430945.1 Amauroascus niger
TTTATGAATGATGAATGAGCAATTAAGTTCTTAAATGTCATTAAATTAATTGAAATCTGATGTACATTTTAAATATAAAAATAAAAAGTTTTAGATTTTATCTTCTACTTTTCATTTTTCAGATATCAATATTAGTCACAAATACTTACAATCAGAAAAGACTTTACATAAGTGCAACAGAAAGTAGTGATAAAACAGAAAATTAATTAAATGATGACAGTTTTTTTTCTTACAGTCTTAAAAATTATTTTAGTGACTGATTGTGAGCACTCAATTCATTCTACACATGAAATGAGAATTGAATTTACACTCTTTAAAGTAGAATGATTAGCTTTATCACTACACTATTTATGTAACATGTTAATATTTTGTAATTCAGACATTTTTAAGTAGCAAGCAATAATAATATGAAATGTCATTATAAGCAATACATTATGTCACTGTCTCAACTTTTCAACATTGAGTAAACAACAATACTAACTTAAGTTAGATTTTGTTAAACATGTACTTTATTATTTCTGTATAATCTTTATAAATTGTAGATTCATGATTTTTTTGTGTGACAGCATACATTGACTGTGAACAGCATTATGTGTAATTGCTAAATCACCAGTATGATTGAAATAAGTCACTATACTCTATAAAGACTAGCATCTGTAAACTTGACAGTGAAAGTATGTTTGATGAGTTGTTGAGTTTACTTGAGCTCAACTTAATGAGTTTCTGTATTGAGTCAGATAGAATTGAATTTAACTCAATATGTGACTTAATTGAGCAGTATGTGATTGTTTTTCAATTCAATCTGACTCAATGCCACATGATTTTTTTGTGTGACAGCATACATTGACTGTGAACAGCATTATGTGTAATTGCTAAATCACCAGTATGATTGAAATAAGTCACTATACTCTATAAAGACTAGCATCTGTAAACTTGACAGTGAAAGTATGTTTGATGAGTTGTTGAGTTTACTTGAGCTCAACTTAATGAGTTTCTGTATTGAGTCAGATAGAATTGAATTTAACTCAATATGTGACTTAATTGAGCAGTATGTGATTGTTTTTCAATTCAATCTGACTCAATGCCAACTCTACACTTCATAGATAAGAAAATTTTAAACATCAGAAAGAGAAATCAGCTGCTAAACATCAATAACACTAAAAAGAAAAATATTGTAGCAGATTGATATCTGATAAGCAGATTTTCCATAAATTGTTAAGTCAATCTCTGAATCAACATGTGCTTAGTTGAGCTTTGAATTTGAGCTCTAAGCTTACTTATTGAGCTTGACTACAAAAACTGTCAGATTGATCTTGATAAAGTCTTTTTTCTTTTCTTTTCTTTCTCATCTGTTTCTTTTTGTATTTAGACTAGATAGCTTAGCAAATCAATTCTAGCTTCAACTGCTCACAAGTCTTGATTATGTTTCAAAATTGCATTTAATTTTCAGAAATTGATGCAGAATCTGAGCTTTACTTCATTATGTGTGATTATAATTGAAGATGTGAAGAGTAGTGTTGTAGACATAATAAATCTCTTCTTAAAATTCACTTCTAAATACTTTTTTATAATTTTCAGTTTTTCAATGTTCATTTTGTACAGTAAAATAAAATTAATGTTTTAATTCAGATTGACTTTTGATAACAAATTTATTTTATAATTAACATTCTTTCAATAAGACAGTAACTGATCAACAGCTTTTTTGAAAAAAATATTTCAGAATTTCTTTAAATATTTCAATAGTTTGACATCAATATTAGCTTTTTTACCATCATCATTCACATTATTAATACTTTTTTTTCTTGTTCTCAATAATCTGATCAATCTCATAAAGAGAAACAGAATGTTATATTGCTTAATTAAGCTACTTTAAATCAGTTGTGTCATCACAATCTAGTGGTGAAGCAGTGATGTTCTATGACATCATGTAATCATCTCAATCTTTTACTATAACTTAGGTACATTAGCTGTTTGAAACATGAAGAGAATCAAACAATTAGTTCTCACTATTGAAAGATCTACATTCTTATTACTATACTATCTATCTACTATTTAACAGCTATTGTACTGCTATCTAGTTTCTAGTTACTAGATTAGATCATTTGTTGTTCACTTATATTCTTCACTAAGTGATAGAATATTAAACAGACACAAGGCAGATCAATTCATGATATAAAATTTATTCATAACAGTTTTTAATAGCTTTTATACAAGATATTGATGAACATTATGATAAAAAGATGAGAATCTACAAAATGAGAGTTTATGAGATCTGTAAAGGGATATTCAGAATTTCAGAAAGTTTATGATGAATTTGTAACTTCAGAACTGAGATCTCATCAATCTATCATAAAATCAAGTTCTGAAATGATTTAGAAATTGTTATCTTCAGCAGTGATGATATTTATATAGAAATAGTTTTCACAACTGATTAGCATTTTATTGAAAATGCATTACAGTGAGAGAAAGAAGTTCCAGAATCTGATCTCCATTATGAAAAAAGCTGATGAGAATATTATAAGTGAACTAAAACTGTAGACAACTATTTTTCAGAAAAAATGAAATTATATACTACTAAGAAGAAAAAAGTTCAATACACAACAGTAAAATTATGAGAAACAGTTCAATCAGTTTGAAATCTGCAGTGTGAGTGAATTGATTTAAAATTCTATACATGAAAAAATTTTAAGACTTTTCTTTAAGATTTGATTGAATTTTTAAAGAATTATAACTTTTTTATGATGCAGAAAATATTAAATTTCAGATAAAGATCAGATCAATTCATTATGAATTTTGAATAAATCTTTATAAAGTGTTGACATAAACTTAATTTAATGAAGAAACTTTATCAGTAAAATGAATTTTGAAGTAAAAATTTTTTTTGCAAACTTTTTGTTGAGATCTCAATTAGCTTACAACTAACTAATTGCTAGCAACTAGACAGATGCTTGATGAAATACTGAAGATGATTCTTTATAAAGAAGTTTGAAGATGGAGAGGTTTATAAAGAATCTTAAAACTCTAATACTCTACTCTAGCACTAAATCTATCTTGTCATTGACAGTTGTCTCTAGATTACAGATCTCAAATTCAGAGTCAGAGTCTAACATTACTCTTTTTTAAAGATTCAGACATGCTTTCATACTGATAAGTCATCATTTTTTTCATTTAGTAAGCTTCTATCAGTCTTTCAGACTTCAATTTACTGTTACAAATGTTTCAGCAGTTCAGAGTGATTTGAGTAAGCTTCATGAAAGTTCTGAATCTGATGTGGTGAATTCTTTACATTTTGAACTGAGTATCACTTCAGATTATCATCAAATTCAAATCACTTGATTCAGTATTGCAGCTTTTCATAATGAAGTCAGCTCACAACAATTTACTCAACTTTTTACTGATTCTTACTGTCAATTTTTATTGATTCAGACTCACTGTACTTCTAATTTAATAGTGAATTATCAGCAGTACAGTATAGCTTATCTGAAGAAAAAATTGAGTGAATTTTCATACTTGTCAGTAATTTCAGTCAGTAGCTGTTGTCAATCTTTTCTATTATTTCAAAAAGTTTCACATTCTGATCTGCAAGCTTTCAGTTCAGACAGTTGATTGAATAATCACATAGAGCTAGATAGACTTTATTCTCAATTTTAAAGTTGAGCTCTTATCAGTGACAGTTTATCTGCTTTTTCATTATTTTCTGCATTTTTTGCATGCTGTTTCAGACAAACTTTTAAATGTTTTTAAAGACTTTAATCTGATTTTGCATCTGTTATCAGTTCAGCTTCTCTGTTCACAGCAGCTGATTTAACAGTTTTCAGTTAAATAATGTTTATGACTTATAGTTATTAGCAATCAAAAACAGCAAAGCTTCTGTAAAAACATGCATATTTACTGCAGCTGTATGATTCATGATCAGCAGTAAGTCATCTCAATTATTTTGATAGTGATTGACATACAGCTGAAGTTGAATTATCAGATGCTAATTCACAATTTCAGTCTAATCATTAGTTTGTAGATGATAAGTCATTAAAAGCTTCAGTTTGATTTTTAGAGTGTCAGTGAATTCATTTCAAAAGTCTGAAATAAATTGAGATTCTCAGTTCAAAATAATGAAATTCAGCACTTCATAATGTCAATAGTGGTGTTTCAGAAACAGTTGAGTTAATTTCTGAACATCTATCTTTCTGATAGTCAGAATAGAGATGCTTTTTTTACTTAATTAATAAACAATTATCAATAAAATATTATACTTAGATTTGATCATCAGTGTGTTTATGAAATTCATAAAAAAATGTTGTCATATTTGATGGAAAATTGAAAGCAGTTTTAGCAGTCTCAAAATCTTATTTTAGAGAATTTTGATTCATCAGCATATTAAACAGTTTTCTACATATTATTCAGTATCAGCTCACTGATTCAGTCAGTAGAATCAGAATCTTATCAGAGATAGAGTTTTCTTTTTATCTGAATGAGTCACTGAGACTTATTTATGAATTTTTTTGATTAAATGAGTTGATAAGATTAAGTCTTCTTTTATGAAGACTGCTAATTTTTCTTTGTGACACAGCAACTTTTCATTGATTACACTTCACAGACTCTTCTCTTCACTAGCTTTAACTCATAAAAACTGAAGTGATTTAGTGAATCTGTTTAGTGCTTTGATTTTCTCAATAATAGTGACAGTCTGAAATGCAGTTCAGATGATCTTCAGCAGCACAATTTCTAATTAATTCAATTGATTCATCAGTTCACTGATCAATTCATTTTGATCTAGCATCATTTGAATTTTTAAGTCAATGCACTCAGATTTTAACAGCAGTTGCATTTTTTTTTTGTCAATTTTGACATCTGATCTTCTTAACACATTTGTTAAGATGTTTTTCTTTTCAAATCAATATCTAATTTCAAAATAAAATCACAAAAAAAATTCAGCTCATTTTATCTGCCAGAAATTCAGCTTCTTCTTTGTCATAAAATACTTCAACATTCAGTGATCAGTCAGAATCTTGAATCTCTTCTCTCACTGAAGTTTTTTTAATTCAGCTCATCATTTTGATAAAACATGTACAACAGCAAGCATCTCTTTATTATAAATCTCATAATTTCATTCTGAAGCAGTCATTGATGCTGAATAGAAAATCACTGAATGTTATTAATCATTCTCAAACAACTGTAACAATATTTTCACATTCATTTGATCTGAGACATCTGTTTTTACACATGTTTCACAATTCAGATCATAATGTCATAACACTGATGCATTTATTAGCATATTTTTGAATTTGTTAAAGATCTGTTGGCATTTTTTATTTCAATTAAATGACTGATTCTTTCTTATCAGACAGTATAGCAGCTTGACTATTTAACTGTAAGCTTTAACAAATCTTCAATAGAAATTACAGAATACTAGAAATGAGAGCATTTCATTAACTGTGTTTGATTTGCTTCATCTGACAATAACAGTAATTTTTTCTGAATCAATCTCAATGCTCTCAGTAATAACAATAAATTCTGAATATTTCATTTTTTAAACACTAAATTCACTTTTATTTATGCTTACTTGCAGCTCTGTCTTTTGAAGATGTTGCAACATCATTCTAACATGCATTTTATGCTTCTCTCACATTTTGCTGTAAATCAACAGATTGTCAATAAACACAGTCATGAATTTGTCAAGATAGTTAAAAAAAATGATATTGATGTATCACTGAAAAACTCTCAGTTTATTTGTTAATTCAAAAAAAATCACTCAGTATTTGTACAACTCATATCTGATTTAAAAGCTTGTTAAATTCTTTAAATCTTCACTCATTTAGATCTGATGAAATCTCTGATGAATGTTCACTTTTATAAAGTATTTTGCTTTGTTCAATCAGTTCATCAATTTATCAATTAGTGATAGTGAGTACTGGTCTCACTTCAAAATTGTGTTTAACTTACAGAAATTGATGCAGAATTAGAACTTTACTTCATTGTGTATAATCAGAATTGAAAACACAAATACAGTTATGATAAATACAATGAATTCTTTTTTGAGATTCATCTTCAGATATTTTTTTATGATTTTCAGCTCTTTCATATTCATTTTGTACAGTGATATAAATTTAATGTTTTGATTTGAATTGACTCTGAGTAGCAGATTAATTTTGTAATTCACATTTTTCTGATAAAATGACAGCTGATCAGAAATCTTCTTCAAAAAAACATCTCAAAACTTTTTATAAGTTTTAAACAACTTGACATTAATGTCAGTCTTCTCATCATCATTATTTACACTGTTAATTTCTTTTTTTTTTCTCAATCAGTCAGTTAATTTTTTAAAAAATGACAGTGTAACAAGTGCTCTGCTTTTTCTTAATGTGCTGATGATAAACAGCAGTTTTAATGAAAGTTAAATTAACATGTTGTTTCAGAACAGCATTCTGATTCACATTTACTAGTTTATTAAAACATGACAGCATTGATCTCTGATATAGAAAAGATTTCTTAAAAGTTTTTGCAGCAAACACTAATTACTTTCAAATTATTTCAAAGCTGTAATTCTGTACTTGATGCTTCTGTTTGATTTTTAGATTTATTAATTTTTCTCTTCAATTCACTTTAATTTAATGATGAAAGTGAGATTCAGATCATTTCAGAATTTTTTAAAGAACTATTTTTGAAATTACAGTTACTGTTTTCTTTTTCACAGTTCAATTCTCAGATCAGATTAATTTGTGATTTTTAACATTCAGTTAAATATTTTATTCTATAAGTCATTTTTTTTCAATAATTACAGAGTGCTGTTTCAAGTTTGCAATTAGCATTGAAACATGCATAAATCAACAGTCATCAATTCATAAGTGATAGATCACTGTATGAGTTATTGAATTTTCAGCATTTTCATCAAATTTTGTGATGCTGCATATTTCTAAAAACTGATACACATTTACTTTAAAAGTCTTTATAATATCAATTGTCAGTTTTGTGTTAATGAAGATTACATCATTTATTTCAGTGTCAATAAAAGATTTAATGAAAACTGAAAATTCATTAATAGTTATCTAATTATGTACTGTAAAGAGATTTTCTTTTATCAATTTCATGAAATTCAGATTTTCTAGTGACATTTTTATGTTTTAATCTGAGATGAAACTTCTCTCAGACATTTTCTTTTCTTAATTTCAGTTGCTTAAACTTCTCAATTTCTGTTTTGAAATTTCTTTTTTTTTATTGAGCATTCTCTCATTATATGATTCAAAACTTTACAGTTGTGATACTGAATATCTTTCAATCAGTTTTAACTGATGTTCAGTTCTGTAGTGTTTTTACAGATTTGAACTGAAATCAGTTACTGATCTGATACTGAAACTGATGAACAGATTTTCATAATGAAGTTGTTAATGATCTGAATTGTGTCAGCTTTTTGACAGTTTAATATTATCATTACTGATGAAATTGATTTCAGTATGTGTGCTGTGCACAAGTAAATGTTCTGAAATGTATGAAAGTTCTTAGTGATGACATTTATGATAGTCACTGTTCATTGCATCTTATAAAAAAGCTTGATTATGAAATCATTCTAATAGTGTTTTTTAAGTATTTCTGTCTTCTCTGTTAGATGCAAAAACTTTATGACAAAAAAGTGATAATTATTATCATTTTGCATGTGCAAATATCAATAATCATTCTTCACATTAAAAAGTTTGTTGAGATTCTCATAAATGTTTCAGAAATAATTAAACATTTCAGCTGCTGTAATGTATCATTCTGAATGATTTTTATAAAGATAAAAAATTAGATGATAAATTGCAGCATCATCTGTGTGACTCTCAATATACACAATTTTACTGAATTTAGTGAAAAAATGATCTGCATTCTTTCAGAACTTGATTTATATTTAAGAAATTCAATATTCAAACAGAGATTTTTTCTCATTCATAAAATGTTTTGAATCATCAATTTCAACTAATCTTTTCTCTTTCTCAATCAAAGCTTTTAATTTCATTATATAGACTTTTACACACACATCTCTGAAGTTGTCACATTTCTTAATGATGTTCTTAATCTGAGTTTGCATTGCTTCAATTTAATTGTTTTTGACAGTGATTTAAGTGTTCAGTGTGGCAATCTCAATTTATGTGTTGATGTTAATTTGAGTGTTTAGCACACAGCAGTTGTGAATAATGCTGCTGATATCTTAATTTGTCACATTGATGTTATGATTCACTGCTGCTGCAAAATGCTTGACTGAGATTCTTTAATCTTCATTATCTTAAGAGATTGAGACAAAATTCACTTAATTTATCTGAATAATGTTCAGCTGATTTTCTGTTGCAGAGAGATTGATGACATTACTGATGTCTGAGAGATTCACAGTTGCTAATGTGCTGAAAGTCATTATCAATGTGTCATTTAGATGATTTTGATGGAAAATCAGTTAAGATTCAGATTCAATAAGATGCAGATTTTGATAAGCTGAGTGAGAATAATATCTTTTTACTGAAAAGATATTCAAAAAGCTATAAAATCAATCTTCAGTATTATGTTGAGATCTCAACTAACTTATAACTAACTAACTGCTAGCAACTAAACAGATGCTTGACAAAATACTGAAGATGATTCTTTACAAAGAGATTTGAGAGTGGAGAGGTTTATAAAGAATTTTGAAGCTTTAATGCTCTGCTTTAGCACTAAATCTATTTTGTCATTGGCAGTTATTTTTAGATTATGGGTTTCAGGTTCAGAGTCAGAGTCTAACACTTTTTTTTAATTAAAAAATATGATTATGTCTCATCAATAAGTTCTGAAGCAGATAAATAATGTTATTTCATTAAAAACTTATCTCAGCAAATGATCAAGCAGATGATGTGTGAACATGAAAGTCAATCAAAATTTCATTTATGTGAAGATTTGAAGTTCAGATCACAGAGCAGATGACAACAAGAATTTAAATACTTATATAATGAAAATTCATTTTGTTTAATAAAGTCAGTGAATAAAAAATGAGATAGTGACTCTTCAGCAAAGAAAAAGCAGCAAGAAGAAAATTGATGTTTCATTTATAAGAAATAAAAACATATTAGTTCAAACTGCTTTAAAAAATGTGATCAATAAAATTAACAAATTTTTAAAAATAACAAAACAAATTTTTCATTCAATTCTTCTACAATTTATGTACATGAAGATTTGAATTCGGATCAGAAAACTGAAACTGAGCTGCAACTAAATGATAAAAATGAGCAGCTAGAAAAGTGACTAGTCATCTCTTTTAAGAAAGAGAAGAAACAACGATATTTTTCTATTTTTGCAAAAATTGAATCTTCTTATTCATCATTAGCAAAAGCATTAATTAATAGTGATGTGAATTATGACTGTGTTTCTGCTGAAAAGCTGCAACAAAATGACTATATGTTTTTAAAAAGTCAATTGAAATTGCAAGAATCTAACAAAAAGTCAATTGATTATTATGATAAAATTGATTTGATCTTTACAGCTATTGATTCAGATGAAAATCACATTAAGTCTAAATTAAAATTTAAAATCATTGATCTTGAACATTATAATATGTTTTAGAAAGATCATGACTCTTTCTGAGAAATTCATTAATGAATTAATTTTATGTTAGATGGCAATATTGTGTTGAGACTTCTATAAAGTTGTGAATTGAAACTCCACAGTGCTTTACAAAGACATCAAGACATAAAGATGATATATTAATTGATGATGAATATAGTGAATCAAGAATTCACACTGAATTTGCTAGAAGAATATAATAAATTTAAAAATGTTTTCTTAGAGAAAGCAGTGAGTATACTGTCACATATTATTAAACATTCAATTGATCTCATAAAAGGTCAGATGTCTTTATGAAAAAAGATATATACATTATTCACTATCAAGCTTAATACTTTACAAAAATATTTAAAAGATAAACAACAAAAAAAATAAATTAAATCTTTTACTAGTTCAGTAAGAGTTCTAATACTATTTGTAAAGAAATTCATTGAATTACTGCAACTTTACATCAACTATTAAAACTTGAATGCTATTACTATTAAAAACTGTTATTTATTATTTCAAATTGATGAATTACTGAATTATATATCAGACACAGTTCTTCTTCATAAGTTAGATCTTCAAAACATCTATCAAAGAATTCAAATTCATCATAGAGATGAATGGAAAACAGCATTTAGAATCTGTTATGAACATTTTAAGTATATAATCTTACTTTTTGATCTTTGCAATGCTCCAGCTACATTTCAAACTTATATATATGAAGCTTTATAAGATCTTTTAGATGTTTACATAATTCTTTATCTTGACAATATCTTGATCTTCTCACATAAAAAAGAAGATCATGTATGACATGTTAAAGAAGTGTTAATACAGCTATGTCACTATAGTCTATACATGAAATTAATAAAATGCAAATTTCATAAAACAGAAGTTAAGTTTTGAGACTTTATTGTGAAAAAAAATGACATCTATCTAGATGAGAGTTGACTGAGTATTTTCTGTAATTGACTGAAGTCTAGTTCAATATATAACATATAAGTCTTCTTAAACTTTACTGAATATTTTTGAAGATTTATATATTAATATGCAAAGATTACAGCTTTTTTAATAAATCTATTGAAAACAAAGCAGTCATTTTACTTTAACTTAGCAGTTAAGAAAGCTCTTTAAGAGATTAAGGATGCATTTTAAAAGCCTTTACTATTAATTTATTATAATCTAAATAAAGAAGTTCTAGTTATAATAGATGCATCAGATTTCACAATAACAGTAATTATTTTACAATTAAATAATAAGAAATTAAAGTTTTATTAACATCTGATTGCTTTCTATTCAAGAAAGATAAATGAAATAAAGTGACATTATGAAGTTCATAATCAAAAACTTTTAGCTATAATGAAATGTTTTAGACATTGATGTCACTATTTAGAAGAGATAATGCTGTCATTCTGTGTACAGACTGATCACAATAACTTGAAATACTTTTTTACTATGAAAACACTGAATAATTGTTAGATCAGATAAGCACAAGAACTGACAGTATATAATTTTACTATTGAATATAAATCAGAAGTTAGAAATTCAGCAGACACATTTTTATAATGAAAGAACTATGAGCTTTCAGATAAGCAGAAGTATTAAATAAAAATGCTATCTATTTTGCAACAAAAATTATAACTAGACATTATACAAAATAAGTATGAAGAATTCATATGTAATTTCAGTATGAAAGAAGAATTAGAAAAAGTTTTTCTAAAAAATCTTATCTTTAGATTGCTAGTTATTGAGATAATTAGTGATGAGAAAGCATATAACTTACTAAAAATTAGTATGCAGAAGCTGCTTTATAAACTTCAGAGTGAAAATATCTACTTCTTGAAGACATGTGAGATGTTAATTATCATCAGTGAGCAAACTGTTTCTTTAAAAAAGAAAGACTGATGTTTTGCAGAAAATCAAAATCTATTAATAAATAAAGAACAAATTTACATGTCTCAGAATGCAGCTGTTAGAAATGAAATTCTATAAATACATCATAATAATTCTTGAGCTGATCATAATGAGATTCAAAAAATATATAAATTAATTCAAAGAAAATATTATTGAGATAAGATGAGAGCAGACATTCAGAACTATATAAGCATCTATTACTTATATAATTTAACATAAATTAAAAAACATAAATTGTATGAAAAGCTAATGAGCTTATCCATAGTAATTAAGTTTTGAAAACATATCACAATAAATTTCATCATTGAACTATCATCTTCACTGTGAGATGAATGCATCTACAACACTATTTTTATAATAACAGATCACTATATAAAAATGATTAAGTACTATTCAGTTACTGAAAATATAAAAGTCTTTCAATTTGTGAATATTTTTATTAACAAAATAGTAAAATTATACAGTTGTCTGAAATTAATCATATTAAACAGAAAATTCTTATTTACTAATCATTATTAAATGAATTTCTGTTACTATTTTATGATGAATCAACAGTTAAGCATCTTTTATTATTCATAAATTAATAACAATACAGAATAACTAAATCAAACTTTTAAATAATACTTACATCTATACATTTCTTATCAGTAAGATGATTAAGCATCTTTATTATCTATCATTAAGTTTGTGTATAATAGCAGTCAGCATACAGTGATACAGAAATTCTCTTTTTTTAACTATATGAATATAATTCTCAAATTTCATCAGAATATCAACAAAATTCTTCTTATAATGTTTTTAAAACTGAGATCTGTTTACAAACATTAAAAATAGCTCACAAACAAGTTACTATATGTCTGCAAAAAGTCTTCAAAACTTAAACTAACTATTATGATTAGAAACATAAATCAATTAAATTTAACATTAAAAATAGATCTTTTTATCAAAACAGAACATTTAAACTCAAAAATCATGTTCTAAACTAAATAATCATTATCTAAACTCTTTTTCAATTACAGTAATACACAGTAAATAAGTTTATACACTCTATCTATCAAAATCTTTTAACAGAATCAATCTCATGTTTCATGTCAGCTTTCTAGAATCTGTGAAGCTAAAATATAATGAGAAACTGTCAAAATCACAATCTATAATTATTAATGACAAAGAAAAATGAAAAGTTGAACATATAGAAAATAAATGTATTGCTAACAAAAAATGTTAATATCTAGTTAAATAATTAGATTATTCTTCTTATGAAAATTAATGAATTGATGCTATCAATTTATTTAATGTGCAGCAAACTATTTATGAATATAATGTGATTTATCTATTACAAAAAAAACAATATACTAAAAAGTCTGCTACTCAATAAGAGAGAGAAAAATAATAATGATTGATTTGATTGATCTAAAAACAAAAATCTAAAAATTAAATGATCTAGCTGCTATTTTTTCACTACTTTAAATCTAAGTTTTTTTTTCTTCATCAGAAATCAGTAGATATTTCTTAATTAATTTAAATTTTTTAATTGTCTGAATGCTATCAATCAATGTAACTAAATTATTATTTAAAATTTAAACAGTCTGATCTGATATCTCTGTCAATAAATTGATTATAATAGAAGAAGTGATGTTTTTGTCAGAATGTGACTTTACTGAGTGATCATACATATTTGTCATTGTGGAAAATTTCTTAAGTTTGATTAAACTAATCTCATATTCAATTCTGATGATATTAACAAAATCAATAGTAATCTGCTAAATCATGACAAGAGCATCACTTAATGATTTTGAAATCATTTTACATTTTTTGTTAAACTTCTGACAATATCTACATTTTAAAAAACAGATTGATTTCATGCAAATCATATCTGATTTTTTGTATAAAATTTTGATGCAGTGAAAACACATCATTGCTTTACTGTTACTGTTTACTGAAAATGATTTTAAATAAAACTTTTTTATTGCTGAAGTTTCTGAAAAGACATTTTTTTTAACTTCATTGCTGTTTTCTTTTTCTGAATTTTCTATTAATTATCAGCTAAAATGTTTTAATTTAGAAACATAAAATTAACTAACTTTCAGTGTTCATTTTTGTGAAACTTGAATTTCATTTTAAATCTCATTAATGAGAATTAAAATCTCTGAAACATCAGACATTTAGTAATAAGATGACAAATATTAGCTGCTATACAACTATCAGATCTCTAAAATCATTTATATTTATAATTGAAAATGCATTTGCAATTGAAAAATTATGAAATCAATAAATGCTATATAATTATTAATGATCAATAACTCTTCAGTATCTAGCAGCAATCATATAGTTAGCTAGATTCTTATACTTAAAAACAATCAAATCAATATAATTAAGAAAGAAAAAAGAGAAATGAAATAAATCTACAGACAATTTTTCATATCTTATATATTACAACAACAACACTTCACTTAATTAGCAATTTTTACAAACACACTGATAACAAACTTCTATTGACTGATGATACACAATATGCATTGAAAAGCATTGAAGCTCAATACTACAATATAAAAGAGATTTTCATAATAGAAAATCAATGTAACATGTTATACCATGAGCTTCATGATCAAATCTCAATAAAAGAAGAATAATTGTTATATTGCTTGATTAAGCTACTTTGAGTGAGTTGTGCCATCACAATCAAGTGGTGAAGCAGTGATGTTCTATGACATCACATGATCACCTCAACCTCTTACTATAACTTAGCTACATTAGCTGCTTAGAACACAAAGAGAATCAAGTAATTAGTTCTCACTATTGGAAGACCTACATTCTTATTACTATACTATCTATCTACTATTCAACAGCTATTGTGCTGCTATTTAGTTTTTAGCTGCTAAATTAGATCATTCATTGTTAGCTTATATTCTTCACTACATGATAGAATATTAAACAGACCTAAGGCAGATCAATTCACAGTATAGAATTTATCCATAACAAAAATAATGCTTGTAACTGAATTTGCAAATAAGTATTTAAAGCTATTATTAAAATAACTAATCATTGAACTAATCAATAAATTAATGATAAATTTTGTCACAATTTATATTAAACATGTCATGATTTAAATAAAAAACATGAAATTGATACAGCAAATGCACAATTATATGGTTAATTATCATTATTCTGAAGATTATTTTTTACTGTGTGATATTCTGTTTTTAATAACTACAATCAACAATTGCTTTTTTAATTTCAAGATTTAAGATAATCATTTTGTGAATTTTCATCTGTGGATCAAAACATTTTTGTTGTGGCATTAGAATTTACTAGTAAAAAATGAATTTTGGCCACATGGCCAGTATACCATATGCTCCCCACTCTTAGTTTGTTAAATGGAGGAAGCAGTGAGAACGTGGGTGTGTGGGTCATGAAGCCAGCCGCAAACAGTATAAGATGTGCCTGGCACCAACAGATAGCAAGGAATGAGTACATTGTGATTGATCCATTGCCTGGTTATTCTGTGAGAGCAGGGTAGCTTCCAAGGTTGCGCGAAATCAGATGAATTGTTTTATGACCATGACTAGTTAACTCAATTAGTTATGTCTTTCTCCTCTTGGAGAGGAATGACGGCTTGCAAGTATAAGAAGCGAGCTGCAAACCCCCTCCGTTCATGCCGTAGAGTTGTTTTCTACAGTCAGGCACATACATACATGGTAGGCGATTAGTATACATACATATAGTTATGTATATATACTGATTAGTTACTCCCACATCTTTGGCTGTCTTTCTCTGTTTCCTTCTTCCAATCCCGCAGCTCCGCCGATACGCATATGGTCTTTGTCTCTGATTCGAAATGGGACTTTTCAACATGGGCAGAATTCATGCCCCACCGCGGTATCTGACAGCCGCAGTGACTGTCTCCATAGGCGGCCTCCTCAATGGGTATATCCATTTGGCTTCAGAATTGTCCATTTGTCTAAATGATCTATCCATGTAGGCTCGACACTGGAGTGATTGGCCCAATCACAACCATGCCGGTGTTTGTGGATGCGTTCGGTCATTTGTCACCTACAATCCACGGCACCATTGTTTCGTCTGTCCTACTCACGGCCACAGTGGCGTCCCTGTTCGCCGGATCGCTCTCCGATAATTTTGGGCGAACTCGGGCAGTAGCTGCTGGTGCTCTAGTGTTCGCTATTGGCGCTGCGGTGGAGGCAGGCTCAAGCGTCTTATGGGTCTTCATCCTAGGACGCTTAATCGTCGGTATTGGAGAAGGCCTCTTTCTAAGCACACTGGTCGTGTATGATTCTCTCTTAACCACTCTCCAAGTGCCCCAGACAATAATGGCAGCACATTGTGAAGCGTGCGTTTTTACTGATTGGATATATAGCTACATATGTGAGACTACTCCTGAAATGCGCCGTGGACCCCTCGCATCACTCGTTCAGTTCTTTATCACTATGGGCCTCATGATTGGTTATTTCATGTGCTATGGTACTGTCAGCATTAAGTCCAGCTTCGCGTGGCGATTTCCCCTGGCTTTACAGACCGGAGTTGCATTGTTTCTTACCGTTACATCTCTCTTTTACCTCCCTGAGTCTCCTCGGTGGCTCAACCACCGTGGGCGTGGAGCTGAAGCGGAAGCAGCATGTGTAAGTCTAGGTATTGCCAACATCGAAAGTGCCGATGAACCTTTGTTTGAACTGCATCTCCGAGATGAGTCACGCACAGAGCCGTCCTCCGTAGGTGCACGGGTTAGAAACCAGTATAAACGAGGCATCCACAGCTTGCGGTTGGTGTTGAGCCCCGGATGTCGGAAACAGGCGCTTCTGGGCGTCTTCATGATGTCAATGCAACAGCTGAGCGGGATTGACGGAGTTCTTTATGTGCGTCTATTACTAGAAACCCTTATTTGGCTGGCAACAAGCCCCCCGGGTGGCTTTTGCCATGTTGAAAATTAGCTAATTCGATATGACAGTATGCGCCTCTACTATTTAGCCAGGCTGGATTAACTTCATCAGAAGCATCGTTTTTCGCCTCAGGCGTGTCGGCTATTCTTATTTGCACAACGTCGATCCCCGCCTTTCTCTACGCCGATAAAATAGGTCGACGTCCCTCGACTCTATACGGAGGCACTATGCTCGCAGCTGCCATGGCTTTGATCGGCTCTCTTTATGCGTCCGACAGTGTTCATGCCACGTTTGGTGTTGGAAGGTGGATTGTCATTGTCACTATATACATTTTTTCCATTACCTACTGCATGAGTAAGTACCTCGAAAGGCTTGAGCAGTACATTGGTTACTGTCAGTCTAACCTCTTGACCTGTCAAGCTTGGGCACTTGGAATCAAAGTGTACGCTAGTGAGATCCAGTCAATCCCAACAAGAGCAACCGTGACAAGTATTGCTCAAAGTGCCAACTGTGTAAGTCTTTCAGGATTGTTTTTGTTTCTCATGCGTTTTCTCCGATCTTAATATAGTATAGATCACCAACTTTTTCGTCGCATACATTACCCCTATCCTTCTTAGTGCCTCCTCCTTTGGAATCTACTTCATGTTCTGCGGCTGCGTCACAGTAACAGTTATTGTTTGCGCTGTTTTCATGCCAGAAACGCGAGGACGTCCTTTGGAATCAATTTCGGAAGCATTCAGTCACCACACAGCCAATTCTACTGCGTTTGGGAAAATATCGCGTGGTCTCGTTGCTCGTGCGCGCCGATTTTGCGGACCTCGGACCACCACTCGTGAAGCACCCACTTGAAGCCTGGTAGGAAAAAGGGAATAGACCCGATAACCTGCCAAGTGAGGCTCAATTTCCAAATTTTGACGAGGTATACAAGATACAAATTGTCATCAATCTGTCATGCCTGCTGAACTTTGATAGTTACGAACTTGAGAATATGTTGAAATCTCAGTGAAGGATGATCGAGATGTGCAGGTCATGTTGTGATTGTCAGCAAGGGTTAGACAAAACACTGCGAACTCTCCTTGGTTTATTCATCTTATTTCGCATAACAGAGTGTTTCCTTGATTAGCTTTCGTAACTATGTACGGGAGATGCCAAAAGGCCAGTTTATGTAGCTAACTAACTACCTATTGGTTAGTTACCTAGGCTAGTTAGTTACCCAATTTAACTCTGAGGTTTTCAGGGCTTCTGCAAACTGGGCAGCACCAGGTGGCTAGTTAACTAAACTAACTAGGTTAACACGGGGGGCTAAGTTTGAGGGCCACACATGTCTACGAAAAGGAGATCCTGTGGAGAAGTTATCCATGTTATGAACTTGAATACTGGCCAACTCCCCTCTTTTTTGCGTCCTAACTGTTACTCAAAAGCAACAAATGTTACAAACCCTTCTTTTACAACCTCTTGCGCCTGCTACCGCCATAACCGCAGGAGCCTAGCTCAAGTCTCTACCCACCCTAGCCGAATTTCTTGTTCGTTGAAGCGCAATTGTATGTATCACCCACTCCAGAAATATACAGAGTGCTAATCCCTGTTGATTACTTGACAATGCTCTAGAGACTCCTCCCTCTTTTACATTTGATATTCTACGTGCTTTTCCAGGTAGCAATCGGCTCGTTGCACACATATCGGAGGTCCATTCAATCAATATGGGCCCAGATTCTGCTCCGCAATATTGTGTTCCTCGTATCGGGGAATGGCCTGTTGAACCCCAGGAGGACGTGCCCATCAAGAAAGAGCGCATTTGGATTGATGGCTGCTTTGATTTCAGCCATCATGGTCGGTCGCCCGCACCGTGCGCATGTGGTCCAATTCGTCTAACCTGTCCTGGTTAGGCCACGCCGGAGCGATGTTGCAAGCCAGAAGATTGGGCCAAGAACTCTATGTTGGCGTCCATTCGGATGAAGAGATCCTAGAGAACAAGGGTCCGACGGTCATGACGCTAGCAGAACGGTCCGTTCAGCCCTCTTAAATGGAACGAAACCGATTGCTGACAGGGTCCTGCAAAAAGGGTGGCAGCAGTAGATGCTTGTCGCTGGGCTTCGAAATCGATCCCGCACGCGCCATACGTCACATCGCTACCCTGGATATCTCATTACGGCTGCCAATACGTTGTACATGGCGACGATATCACCTCGGACAGCGATGGAAATGACTGTTACCGTTTCGTGAAGGCTGCGGGACGTTTTCTTGTGGTGAAACGAACTCCCGGCATCTCAACTACCGATCTAGTTGGCCGTATGCTTCTTTGTACTCGTGGGCACTTCATAAAATCATTACCTACATATTTGGCCGGCGAAGAAGGTTCTGGTCCACCGGAAGAACTTCAGGAGCTTGCGAAACAGTCCCTTCAGAGAATCAAAGATTACGCTACTGACGAAACTGGTCTTAACCCCGGATCGGATGTTTGGACTTGGACGAGTTCCCAGCCGTCGAGTAATGACCACACTGCGCAGCAAAAAGGGTCCTTTGATCATTTAGTTCATGGAAAGGGGCCCAAGCCAGGACAGCGAGTCGTTTATGTTGACGGAGGCTTCGATCTGTTTTCTTCTGGTCATATCGAATTCTTGCGACGCGTTCACAAAATAGAGAAGGAGGAAGGCTCACACCGCGGATGGTATTCAGCTGATCAAGTGAAATCAAGAGTAGAGCAATCCGGAGAAGACTACGGGCCCGTATATGTTGTAGCCGGTGTTCACGATGACGAAGTGATAAACTGCTGGAAAGGCCTGAACTATCCCATAATGAATATCTTTGAGCGTGGGCTCTGCGTCCTCCAGTGTCGCGTAGGTGCCCCTTGCATCATTCAAAATCGATATTTTAGATTGGCACTTGCTAACACTCAGCTACAGTATGTCAATGCCGTGGTGTTCGGAGCCCCCTTTACACCATCAGAGTCATTCCTTCGATTGCTGCCACTTGGCATGCCTAGTGCAGTCTATCACGGACCCACTACCTTCATCCCATTAACCTACGATCCTTACCTTGACCCAAAAAGGCTGGGTATCTTCAAAGAGATCGGCGATCATATTTTCCAGCACATGAATGCAGGAGAAATCGTTCAAAGAATTTTGAAGAGCAGAGAAGCATTCGAGGCGCGACAACGAGCAAAATTGCTGAAAGGGGTTGGTGAAGAAAACCTCAAACAGAAAGAACAGCAGGGACCGCGTTCGACTGGCAACTAAAGCCGCCCTTCCCATTTTTCAGGTGTACAATGGTTGGATATCGCTTACATCCGATTCAAATAGTAATCGCGTATATAAATCACTAATTATAGATCCATAGAATCAAAAGCCTGTGGATTTCATGGAAACATGCGGTTAACTGGGTTATCTTTCAGCTCGATTTCATTGTTGCAACTCTCTACATGGAATCATCTTCTATCACGTTCTAATACCTCGCCAATCTCCCAAAGCACTTGTGAAGCAGGTTGCTAGATCTGGATCATTAAATACCAGAAATGATTTTCTTGGCCAACCTGCAAACGTCTTCATTTTGCTGTCGAGTATCGCTCCTCCATTTCTACATAAAGAAAATTGCAATGCATATCATCAGTGACATTCGACATAGATAAGAATACTTGACGGGACGTTTTACCTTTTCTTGAACGGTAAGTTCTCTCAGAGTGTCTCTTGTCATAGAAGTAATATCTTCCCGTTGTTCTTCGAATATTCCTTGCGCCTCTTCAACCTTGGCAGTTTGTCTCTCATATTTGCCAATGGCCTGGCTGATTTTCCTTTTCAGTGGCCCGTGGAAATCCTGACCCGAAAAATCCAGCGATTGAGGACCCAGAACCTCTGTGCCGAGGCAGAGGATCTTTCTTTGAATACTAGCCCATTCATGCCAATGTTTTTCAAAATTGTCTTCTATAGCTTTCAGTTGTTGACAGAGCTCGCCAATGGTGCTGGTACGCGCACCTCGATATTGTGATTGTTTCCGACGGGGCAAGGATTGAGTTTCCGAGCCTGACACCTGAAATTGAGCCAGCAAGTTGGGCCGACTTAAGCCCAATTTGTCAATTTTTCGCTTCGCGGTGACATTTGAGTCAGAAAGGCGTTCAGCAAGAAGTTGCTCGGCACTGAAAAGAGAATTGAATGCATCTTCGACAATTTCATCACGTGTAGATTCGAGGGATTCTTGACACAATATCAATGAAGGGGCATATATCAAAAGGCATGCAACCACGTAAACTTACGAGAAAACTCATCCACAGTAGCCTGACCTGTTGAGCAGCTGCCACCACCATGTTTTGGTATGACCTTGTTCGTTTTATGTGTGGCTTGTAACAGCAATGGCGCTTTGCCTAAAGACGTCCGGATAACCGGGTTCCTGTGATTGGCATTGGAGACGCGCAGGGGCCGCTTTTGCCTAAAGACCCCCGATACCGATATAGCACTTCTGCCCGCGTGCCCAGCGACGCGTTTCTGCTTCGCCATGACGGGCTGAGTAGACTATTGGAGTTTATCAGAGGTAATCCCCCATTGTTCAGTGAACATTTTCAATGACATGAACCCACAGGGCGAGATGGGGGACAACCTTGGGACGTTCGCCTTCCCAACAAGGCTAGGCTAAGGTGGGGTTTTCATCCGACCTTCTCTCGATGGACGCGCGCAAATGAAAACAAAACCTTTGTCAAAGGGATTATTGATCTTTTTCCAGTATTATAACCGAGAAATTAACATTGATATCCGCTATATCATACAGCTGCACATGCTAGGAACGACCGTAATCATCCAGGTATGACGGAAGGAAAAAAGGTAAAACCTAGATCCATAGAGCCTTGAAATCTTTTATATTCAATGGAAAAGACAAGTACTAAGCGTGTTGCCTACTTCTCAGCATCTGGTTCTCGAGGAACCAGAACTCCTTTCTCTTCAAGTAGCTTCGCTAACTCCCCATTTTGATGCATCGACATCAAGATATCGCATCCTCCGATAAAGTCCTTTTCAATATAGAGCTGAGGGATAGTTGGCCAGTCAGAATACTCCTTGATACCTAGACGGAGATCGCAATTAGCCCTTATATCTCTGAAAAACCAAGGAAAACACCTAGCAAAACCGTACCCTGCCTTAGTTCGGGATCCTCGAGTACATTGAATGCTGTGAATTTGGTTGGATCCACCCCTTGTAGGCCTAGAATTTGGATGCTGGCTCTAGAGAACCCGCACTGTGGCGTCTCCGGGGTTCCTTTCATGAAGAGGACGACGGCCGCCGACCCGACTGCTTTGTTTATAGCAGCTTTCACCTCAGTCGATAACAAACGAATCTGTAGCGGCGAGTATCGAGAAGCAAAGAGAGGCCTAAAAGTATGCGACGCGGGTCGAATTGCTCGCCCAAATAGCTGTGAAATTCCAGTCAAGTCAGTAACATTGCTTCTAGTAGAACGATTTGTCCACTCACAGGAAGGAAAGCCATTTTTGAAGATGATTGCGAAAGCCCTGAGGGCAGCTTGGCTTTTTTTCCTTAGGTAACTAACGTAGTTGACCACCCAACAATCACTGCCACCCAACAATTGCACATTACCCTTTGTTTCTACCATTTAAAAAATTCATTATAAAACAACCAGAAAAGATTTGAATTTGAAATTGAAGAATGAAATACATTCAGTAATTCAATAAAGAAATATGAAATCAGAATTAAAATACAATCAAAATTAAACATAAAATACATGGTATAAGTTGACTAATATATGTATACATTAAAAGCTATGTTGTTGTATTTTAAAACCAAATTATTTTAAATTTTATTGATCTTTAGAAATCAGATTTATCTAGTAAATAAAATTGATATTCAAAAATCTAAACTGAAAAAAAGTTAAACTTTAAGTGTATAAACTTTAAAGCAGTAAAGAAAAATGTAAGAATAAAACTATATATTAATAAATCTTTTATTTTATGTATCAAATGATGGAAAAAATTTTATATATAAATTATGTCTTAAAATATTCAAAATTACATATGTTAATAATTTTTAAATAATAAAATTTAGTATATTCAAGTATTTTATTGTATTTTATTGTATTTTATAATTAATATTAATTAATTTAAGCTCAAACTTCAATTTTGATTAAAAATATATATAAAGAAAATCATAAAAAAATTTAACTTAATAATTTAATACAGTAATAGCTATAACTTAAAAATTATCACATTTTATATTATATTATTACTATAATTTATAGTTTATATTTTTCATTTTTAATATTATATATTTTTAAATCTTTTTAATTATTAGATTTATACTTAAAAATATATATAAAGAAAATCATAAAAAAATTTAACTTAATAATTTAATACAGTAATAGCTATAACTTAAAAATTATCACATTTTATATTATATTATTACTATAATTTATAGTTTATATTTTTCATTTTTAATATTATATATTTTTAAATCTTTTTAATTATTAGATTTATACTTTTCTTATTGTAAAATAAAGTTTGAAGCTGAATAGTTAAATAATGATTATAAAATACATCAACATTTTAATTATTAAGTTTAATTATTTAAAAAATAATAACTTGTGTAATTCTCAGTATGTTGAAGAAGAATTTACAATTATGAATCTTTATATATATTTAAACATAAAATGAAATTTTCATAAAATTTTTTTAGAAATTGACAATAATATTTAACAATTACATATATAATTCTAACAATACATATTTTTATATTGTTTTATAAACTTAATTTCTAAAAATTTTTGTATTTTTATTTTTTCATAAAATTTACATTTATTGAATAAAGCTATATATTAAGAAATAATGAAATTAAAGTAGTTTTGAATGTAAAATACAGATATATATTTTTTATGTATAGTTATAAAGATTGATTTACATTGTGTAATTTTTCTGAAAATACTATGAAAATAGTAACTTTGTTTAAAGTTTTGTTATCTTTCATAATTGAAAATTGAATAGTTTTATTTTCAAAAGATTTTGCTATGTGGTGAATTTATTATCAATTTTCAAATATACTAAGTTGAGATGAAATTAGTGATCATTGAGTAGCAGTGATTGTTGAATGATCAACTATATTAATATAATTCATCATTTAACAACCACTTTTGTCTAATTGTTAAGATGTTTATGTAAACAGATTTACATAAACTGCTTTACCTTTTTTCTGATCATCTTCAGACTTAACTTAATAAAATATTGTTGTTTAATTAATTTATCTGATTCTATTATAAGTAGAATTATCTCATTCTAGTGTCAGTATATAAATAAACAAGCTTAGACTAGTATTCCAAATGTTTCATGAGACTTATGAAACATTGATCAAGTAATTTATTCCGTTTCAGTTTCAGACATAAGATCTCACAGTAGTAAGTAAAAATTTCATTTCATTTCATGAGATAAGTCAGTTATGTTAATTTCATTTTATTATATTTTACAGCAAGACATCTTTTTTTTATTTCAGTAAGAAGACATAATGATCATGTTTCATTTTACGAAATTTCATCATGAAATTAAAATGAAACATAAGAAATTGAGATTCAGTATTTAAGAACATTTTTTTGACAAAACTATGTGTCTCTTATTACTAAAATTTGTTACATTGTATAAAATATATTGTAAGTAAATTATTTCACAGCTACAAACTACAAAATTTATTAAAAAAAGTCACATTGTACTGAATTTTGAAAGAAATATTTTCTATTTTAACTTAAAAACTTTAATTATTTTAATTTTTAAAATGAGAAAAAACAAATCAGATTCACTTTGTAATTAAATTCAAAAAGTTAGTGATTGCATTCACACAGAAAATTTTTTAGTAACAAAAAATTCACTTATTATAAAAAGTTCAGTTATAAAAGATTCAATTATAAAAAGTCTGATCACAAAAAATCTGATCACTAAGAATTTCATCACAGAAAGTTTATCATCTCAAAAAGTAACTGACAGTAACAGCAGCAGCAGAATTAATTCTTAAAATAATTAAGTAAATAATGACAACTACACCAAGAAGAAAATTAATGTTTAAATGAAAAAAAAAAGTTGATATCTTGACAGAAGAAGAGAAAAAAGAAGAAAAAATCAGTATTTTAATAAATGAAAAGAGAAACAGTAAAAAGATTGATGATGAAAAAAATGATGATGATGAAGAAAATGATGATGAGAGAAATAATTTATTTTTACAAAGCAGACATTTTTTCACATTAAATTACTGAAACAATTATTTCTCTCACACAGCAAGTTCAGAATTCTTAATTAAATTAAAAAAATCCAATTGAAACTTTACAGTTATCATTATGATTAACTGTATATTATTCACATTGATCATCACATATTTTCAATGCATCATTATTATCAAAACAGAATCTGTGGAATAATTAGTATTAACATTGCAAAATCAAGTAAATTCATTAAAATTTACATTTAAAAAATGTAATCAGAGTAATCTCAGCAGTTTTTTAAAATACATTAATGACAGTATATTGTCAGCACAAAAAAACTTCAATTTTAAGAACATTTAAAGCAATTTTAAAAACAAAACATTAAAAAATTATAATTAAAAAAATGACAAAGATGAACTTCTAAAAAAGTTTAATTTTATTTAGCACATCTAATAAACTTTTTAGTGCATGTTTTATTACAAAATCTCATTATCATTTATACATTTCAGAATCTTCTCTTAGTGATTTAACAGATTTAAAATTTATTATCAGAAAAATAGTTTCATTCTCTTCAGAATTAATATTTAATCAGTTTTTCTTCTTTTTTCATTATATAACTATCACATTAATATACTTAATCTTTAGCTTAATTTTGTACAGTAGTGCTTTATATACACCATTACTATCTGCTCATTTATTTTATTGTGTATTTATTATTTTATTTTGTAAAAGAGATTACAAACAGCAGAATATATAGAGAAACAGACAAAGAGAGAAGACAGAGTAGCATAAAAAGATAAAATTTTAATATTTTAAACCTCTGAAAAAGAAAACAAAAAGAAAAAAAAATTATCTGAATATTTTGTTATTGCTTTGATCTCTAGCAATAAATCTATAGTAACATATTTTGTAATTATAAATCACAGTAATCTATCAACAAATAAATACTTTTTTTTTCTTTAATTTTTTTTAATTTTTTTTATTTAATATCATCAATTTCATTTCACTTAAATTTTTATCAATCAAATCAAGAGCATTCAACTACATTATTATGATTTTCAGAACCTATTTTAAGTAATTCAAAATACATACTATTTATCAGCAACATCAGACACTATCTAATTTTACTGAAATTATTTGTAAACAGAAGAAGTTAATTGCAAGATCTGTTTTGACAGACAAAAGAAAATTCAAGTTCAGTTTAATCAATATATACTATTCATATCAACTGTTTAACATTATTTAATTTAACATCAATTTTAGAAAAGCAGTCAATGCACAAAATTATGCTGCATTGAAAATCACTGTCATTAAAGAATGAATGACACATCAGTTTGAAGATGAAAAGTTTAAAAAATATCATAAGCTTAAGTTTATAAGATTTCAACAGAAGAAGAAAATAATAAAGAAAAAGTATTATTATAAAAAGACAGTTCAGGCAGAAGCATCTCAATCTAGCAAAAAAATAAATATTAAACATAATTGTAATAAAATTCTGTAACAGAACTGATTTCATTTTTAGACTGCAGTCAAGTCTGAGTTGAACTCAGAACTCAACTCAGACTTAACTTAACAAGTTCAGATCAAGTTCTCTATCTGATGAATTTAAAAACTTAGTTCTGAAACATCAATTTAAACTTGAACTCAATTCAGACTCACTGAGTCTCTCAAATCTTATTATGTGATTCAATTAGTCCAAATGTGGTTAGCTTATTGTTTGTTAACACATCATAATGTGTCATAACACATTGATGCTCCACACATGCTAACTTCAATAGATTAGTCTAGTAGACTTGGCATAGCTTGGTGAACTTGATGAGAACTTGATTTTGATTTGCTTTAAACTTGAACTTAACTCAGAAATCTCCCAACCCAAACTCAACTCAACTGAATTAAGTTCAACTTCTCTCAGAACTCAGCTGAACTTGAACTTAACTGCAGTCTATTCATTTTAATTAAAAAAAATGATAATAAGACTCATTATTTTTATTTTTTTTGTGAAAATTCAGTTCCATGTTGAAATGTTTTAGTTAGAGACTGACATAAATAAATATAATTATGCTTATTTTGCTACCACTAAAATTTTTAAAAAGAAAATTGAAAAGAAAATGCAGATATTTTTTGATAATTTACAGTCAGTGATGAAAACAGAGACTTCTTCATCAGAAAATATTTTAGGTACAGATTTTGAAATAATGATTTCTTTAAATGAAGAGAAGGATAAGAATGAGAAAGATGAGAAATGACTTGATAATATGTAGAATGAAATATAGTTTAAATTAGATTTAGTTCACAAAATTTTAATGATTAATTTAATTAATTAATATTAAATTTTACAGGAAAAATATTTACAACATATTGTTTGTTGATATCATTTTGAATGAAATTTACCATCACAAATTTTCATTAAGTATGACTACAAAATTTTTATTAAATATAACTAAATTATTATATTTTATCATAAGAATGCTTTCACTGTTAACTCTAATTATTCAAAATTCAAATATCTTACATTTTTTTTCAATATCATAACTATTATCAACTTTGAAATTAAATTTGTCAACAATTATTTTAATAGCTTCAGAACTGATGTTGCCACATCTTAAAATACTGAAAATCTAATTTTAAAAAAGTTTACTGTAGCTTAATATAACTTCAAATATGTTATACACTGAAATTCAGATCATGAAAAAATCTTTATTAATTGATGAAAAAGAATTTTGACTACTGAGACAGTGAATAAAAAGAAAAAAAAATTCAACATAATTAATTTTTAAATAATTATCAAACTTCAGAACTTTAAAAATTCAAAAATCTACATTCAAATTGCTAATCATAAGAATAAAACATCATATTTTATTTAGATGAAATGTGACTCTATTATATAACACTCAAGTTTTTATTATAGTGAAGTTTGTGATATTAAAAAATATTTGAAAAGTCAGAATTGTGTCAAATTTTCTTCAAGTAAAAACATTAATGACATGATGATGAGCATTTACAAAAATTGTAACAAAATATCAAAACTCTTATAAAATATTTAAAACAAAATGTAAAAACATCTTCATGTTGAAGATTCAGCTGAGAAAGTATTTAAATATAATTAAGGTATTTTTTATCAACAGATTATATAAATTATTGTATCACTAAATCTACTTTTTTAAATTATTGAAAATTATGTTTTTTAAAATTTAATTAAAATACTAAACTCTTTAGTAGTATCAAATATATCTGAACACAGAACTTTAATGAATAAAATAAGTGCTATAAATAATTAATTGTTTAATACTCTACTAAAAAAATTTATTTCAGACATAATTTGTTTTTTATACTTGATAATCAAACTAGCTTTAACAATTTAATATTTATAGCAATTAATGAGTATTTCATCATCAAAAATTGAAAATATTAGAAGATTTTACTTAAGTTTACAAAATTGCAAAATGTATATATATACCAATAAAAATATGATTGAACAAATTTAAAAATGTTTGATAAAATATAAAATTAAAATAATTTTTTTTGCTATCATTATCAATAATGCATTTAACAATATGACAATGCAGAAAAATTTAACACAGAAACTACAGTTAGCATTGAAAAAACTAAAAATAACTTTTAAATAAAGTTCTAATTATAATATAAGTTTTTATTTTGTTTATGTGATACAGTTGACAATTAAAGAGCTGATAAAAAGTTTAAAAATTCAGTTAAAAAACAATTCTGTTGTTTTCATATTTGATAATAAAATCTTTGTCAGATTCAATCATCAATAAAATAATAATCTTCATGATAAAAAAAATAGTAAACTAAATCATACTCTTCAGAAAATAAATGATTACAAAATATAATAACAGAATTAAACTGTTTACACAATTTTCTAACATTTTTTGTCATTTAAAATTATTTAATAATCAATATCATTAATGCTTCATCACAACTTTTCAAACAATTTCAGAATCTTCAAGAGATAAATAAAGAAAAAATGATTTAAAATATTTACATTTAATGAAATTTAAGATATGAAATGACAGTTCAGACATATAATCTGAAGAAAATTGTTAACTTATAAATTAATCATTCAATAAAGTATTAAAAACTTATATTTAATAATAAACAGTGAAAGTAAATAAAATATATAATTATTCTTCTGAAAGCATTTCATAATTACATTATAAAATTTTCTATTGACAAGAATTTTACAGTGCACATAATATAACATGTTTATAACAATTTGTTTCAGCATTTAAAGAAGAAGAAAAAAACAAGAAATAATTTATACAAAAAAGTTTTATAGATATTATTAAAGTAGTCACTGAGAAGGTTAGAAAATATTATAATAATATTGAAAATTTTAAAAAAAGTTATTATATATAGCTGCAATTTTTCATTTTACAAATTATATGTAATACATGACAGCATTTGATTTAGAAGATTAATCTATTGATGAATAAAAAACACATCATCACTATATCATTAACTTTTATAAGCAAAACTGTTATCAGTATAAATAAATAAAAACATAGTCAACAACAAAATGAGATAGAGATATATTAAATTTCTTAAAAATTCATATTAAACTTACTAACTAAAGTAGTTTCTTAAAATTTTTATGTTTTAACACAGACAGTCAGATTATGCAAATTATTAAAATAAACTGAAATAATATCTTGATAATAAAATCTTTTAATTTTAATTAAATCTGTTCTGAAGTGCTGAAAATTATTTAAAAAAACTTTTTAACAATTACCAGAATAACAAAAAATATTTTTTTATTTTTTTAAATAATGTAAGTGTAAAACAAGTTTTCAATCTGATAGAGAATATGTGTCATTATTAACAGTCACAGTTATATACAAAAACAATTAAAAATATCATGTTGCTGAAGCATGCTGATAATAAAAATATGCTTAATAAAATATTTAACTTACATAAAACATTAATTATAAAAATAGTTAACTCAACTGATAGTATAGTAATTAGTATCTTAGAAAAGAAGATTGCAGATATCACACACTTATTAATTATTACTGAAAAGAAGCAGATGACAAAAAAATTGCATGAAGAATAAAATAAATTATAAACTATAAATGAAATTAAATTGATATAGTCTTATCACAAAATGTCATTACAGAATTTTCAAATATATTATATATTAGATGTGTTCAAAATGAGAAAATTAATGCAATCTCATTATTAAATTTTATCACATCATGTGATTTATAAGTTTAGAAAATTCAGTTTCATTTTATATACAGCAAGACAAGTTTCAGTTCATTTCATGAGACTTGCTTCTTATTTCATTTCATTTCAAAGTGAAACAACTTACAAGTGAGATTTCATTTCATTATTTATTGAAGAATTATACCTTTTTTTTATCTCAGTCTCATCATCTTTCATCTCAGATTCATTTTAGTTTTATCATTTTACATTTCAAGTTCAGATCACTTCAGATCACTTCAGAACATAAATCAAAATGAAAAAATGAGATGTGGGAAATTTAGATTTAGATATCAGTCTAAACAAGCTTATTATATCTCAACAGATTATAAGTGTTTTACACTTTCACTACATCAATTCTTTATATTTTTATTATTTGTTTAATAAACTTATAAAGTTTATTTTCTCTACAAGATTGTCTTTTCAGCAATCAAATATAATCAAAATTGAAATATTTTTTATCAAAAATGTTTTCTACTGTAAATTTATACTGTAAAGTCTTTCATCTTTTTATTAACATTTACTACAGCTATAAATAACACAGATACAACATTTATTTCATTACAAATTATAAAATTTAAGTTTATTTAACAGAGCTTCAAATCTATTCAACAGTAGAAATTTATTAATTTTTAATAATGATTTGCAAGTCATTTTTGATCTTTATTTTTTCAGAAGAATTTTATAAACATATTCTAAAATAATCAGTGAAGTTATTTTTATTTATTTCTATTTTTTTTAAGATTGAATTATACAGATTTGTTACTTGAAAGTAATTTTTTATTTGAAGTAATTATCTCAAGTAGTCAATCTACTCAAGTGAAATGATTCTCAAAATTTACTATAAAGATACTAGAAAAATAAAGACATAAAGTTTAAAGACAGTTCTGTGTCTGAATTCCAATTCACATGTAAAATTTATAATTAATTAGATGATTAATTGACAGTTCAATTTTTTATCCATTAATGAAAAGTTCATTATTTTTATTATTCATATTTTAATGAAGATAGATGCACTCAGCAAGCAAAATGTGTTTATTCATTTAAAAATTATTTTTAATGACATTGTCAATTTTCATAATCTGTTAGTTGAAGATGATGACATCATCAGTCACTACTAAATGTATGTTGACATTAAGCATACTTTATATTTATTTTTTCATTATATATTTTTTTATTTAACAGAAAGACCAAAATATTATCAGTAAATTTTTTTTACTGATGTATAAACTGAAATGTATATTTTTACTGTAAATGAAAATGAAAATAATAATTCAGATGAGAAAAAAAATTGAATTTTACATTATTAATTTATTAAATGATATTTTTACATCTGATCAAATTCAGTCAATATACTTCACTGTGAGATAATGCTGTTTCAACAGTACATTATTAATAAATAAATGATTGTGAAAAGCTGTTGTTTTAACTTCATCTGATTTCATCAAAAAATGATTTACAAATATAAAAATGAGAATTTTAACACTACTTAAATGCAGCTGTTCATTAACATTTTTAAAAATTTTCAGTAAATGCATCAGCAGTATGATTAACTTAAATTATTTATTATTTTGATTATTAATTTTAAATGAAAGAAAATTATTTGTAAGTTATTTATAAATATTACAGCAAAACTTTATTAACACTGACAGCAGTGTTGTTGAAATCTCAAACTAGCTTACAACTAACTAACTGCTAGCAACTAGACAGATGTTTAACAAAATACTGAAAATAGTTTTTTACAAAGAAGTTTGAGAGTGAAGAGGTTTATAAAGAATTTCAGAGCTCTAATACTCTGCTCTAGCACTAAATTTATTTTGTCATCAGCAGTTGTCTCTAGACTACAGATCTTGAGTCTGAAGTCAAATTCTAACACTATCTTTTTTAAAGATTCAGACATGCTCTCATATTGATAAGTCATTATTCTTTTCATTCAGTAAGCTTTTATCAGTCTCTCAGACTTCAATTCACTGTTGAAAACATTTTAATGATCTGAGATGATTCAGATAAGCTTCATAAAAGTTCTGAATCTGATGTGATGAATTTTTTATGTTTTTAGTCAAATATCACTTCAGATCATTGTCAAATTCAAGTCATTTAATTCAGTATTGCAGCTTCTCATAATGAAGTCAGCTTGCAATGATTCACTCAACTTCTCACTGATTTTCATCATCAATTTTTATTAATTTGAGCTTGTCATACTTCTGATCTGATAGTGAATTATCAGCAGTGTGATGTAGTTTATCTGAAAAAAAAATTAAATGAATTTTCATACTTGTCAGTAATTTCAGACAGTAGTTGTTGTCAATCTTTTCTGTTATTTTAAAGAGTCTCACATTCTGATTCATCAGCTTTCAGTTTGAGTAATTGATTGAGTAATCATATAGAGCTAAATAGACTTTGTCTTTAATCTCAAAATTGAGTTTCTGTCAGTAACAGTTCATCTGCTTTTTCATTGCTTTCTGCATTTTTTACATACTGTTTCAGACAAATTCTTAAATGTTTTTAAAAACTTTAGTCTAATTCTGTATTTATTATCAGTTCAGCTTTTCTGTTCATAACAGCTGATTCAACAGTTTTCAGTTAAATGATGTTTGTGACTTATAGCTGTTAGTAATCAAAAACAGTAAAGAATCTGTAAAGACATGCATGTTTACTGCAGCTGTATAATTTATGATCAGCAGTAATTTATTTTAATTATTCTAATAATGATTGACATACAGTCAGAATTAAATTATCAGATGCTGATTCACAATTTTGATCTGATCATCAGTTTACAAATGATGAACTGTTAAGAGTTTCAGCTTAATTTTTAAAGTCTTAATGAATTCATTTTAAAAATTCAAAAGAAATTGAGATTCTCAGTTCAAAACAATGAAATTCAGTACTTCATAATGTCAATAGTGATGTTTCAGAAACAGTCAGATCAATTTCTGAGCATCTATTTTTCTGATAATTAGAATAGAGATGCTTTTTTTACTTAATCAGCAAACAATCATTAATAAAACATCATGCTTAGATTTGATCATCAGCACATTCATGAAATTTATGAAAAGATGTTGTCATACTTAATGAAGAATTGAAAGTGATTTTAGTAGTTTCAGAATCTTATTTTAGAGAATTATGATTCATCAGCATATCAGACAGTTTTCTATATATTATTCAGTATTAGCTCACTGACTCAATCAGTAGAATCAGAATCTTATTAAAGATAGAATCTTCTTTTTGTCTGAGTGAGTTACTGAAACTTATTCATAAATTTTCTTGATCAAATAGATTGATAAAATTGAGTCTTCTTTCATAAAAACTGTTAATCTTTCTTCATGACAGAGCAACTTTTCATTGATTACACTTCACAAACTCTTCTTTTCACTAGTTTTAATTCACAAAAGCTGAAGCAATTCAGTAAATTTATTTAGTATTTTAAGTTTCTCAATAATGATAACAGTCTAAAGTGTGATTCAGACAGTCTTCAGCAGCATAATTTCTGATTGACTTAATTGATTCATCAGCTCACTGATCAATTTATTTTAATTTAGCATCACTTAAATTTTTAAGTTAATGCATTTAAATTTTAACAGCAGTTGCATTTTTTTTTTATTAATTTTGACATCTGATCTGCTTAACACATCTGTTAAAATGTTTTTGTTTTCAAATTAATATTTAATCTCAAAATAAAATCACCAAAAAAATTCAGCTCATTTTGTCTGTCAGAAATTCAGTTTTTTTTTTGTTATGAAATACTTCATATCTGATGATCAGTCAGAATTTTAAATCTCTTCTCTCACTGAAGTTTTTTTAATTCAGCTTATTATTCTGATAAGACATATACAACAGCAAGCATTTCTTTGTCATAAATTTTATAATTTCATTTCAGAGCAGTCATTAATGCTGAATAGAAAATTATTAGATGTCATTAATTATTCTCAAAAAGTTGTGATAATATTTTCATAATTGTCTGATCTGAAACATCTGTTTTCACATATATTTCACAATTCAGATCATAATGTCATAACACTGATATGTTTCTAAGTATATTTTTAAGTTTGTTAAAAATCTGTTGACATTTCTCATTTCAATTAAATAACTGATTCTTTCTTATCAGACAGTATAGCAGCTTGACTATTCAGCTGTAAGTTTTGATAAATCTTCAATAGAAATTACAGACTTCTAGAAATGAAAGCATTTTATTGATTATACTTAATTCATCTCATCTGATAATAACAGCAATCTTTTTTAAATCAATCTCAATGCTCTCAGTAATAACAATGAATTCTAGATATTTTGTTCTTTGAACACTGAATTCACTTTTATTTATACTTGCTTGCAGCTCTGTCTTTTAAAAATGTTGTAACATCATCTTAGTATGCATTTCATACTTTTTTTGTGTTTTGCTGTAAATTAACAGATCATCAATAAATACAGTCATGAATTTGTCAAAATAGTTAAAGAAAATGATATTGACATATCACTGAAAAACTCTCAGTTTATTTGTTAATTTAAAAAGAATCACTCAGTATTTGTACAACTCATATCTGATTTAAAAGCTTGTCAAATTCTTCAAATCTTCACTCATTTAGATTCAGTGAAATCTCTGACAAATGTTCAACTTTATGAAGTATTTCACTTCATTCAATCAGTTCATCAATTCATTAATTAGTGATAGTGAGTACTGATCTCACTTCAAGTTTGTGTTTAACTTACAGAAATCAACACAGAATCTGAACTTTACTTCATTATGCACAATTAGAATCAGAAACATAAATGAGATTGTGATGAGTACAATAAATTCTTTTTTGAGATTCATTTTCAGATATTTTTTTATGGTTTTCAGCTCTTTCACATTCATTTTATACAGTATTGTAAATTTAATGTTTTGATTCAGATCAGCTTCAGATAGCAGATTAATTTTATAATTTACATTTTTTTAATAAGATGACAGCTGATCAGAGATTTTCTTTATAAAAACATTTTAAAATTTTTTATAAGTTTTAAACAACTTGACATTAATGTCAGTCTTCTCATCATCTTCATCTACATTATTAATTTCTTTTCTTTTTTTCTCAATCAGTCAGTTAATTTTCTGAAAAGTGACAGTGTAGTAAGTGTTCTGCTTCTTCTTAATGTGTCAGTAATAGACAGCAGCTTTAATAAAAATCATATTAATATGTTGTTTCAGAACAGCATTCTGATTCACATTTACTAACTTATTAAAACATGATGGCATTGATCTTCAGTACAGAAAAGATTTTTTAAATGTTTTACAGCAAACACTAGTCATTTTTAAATTATTTGAGAGTTGAAATTCTGTACTTAATACTTTTGTTTAATTTTTAAATTTATCTGTTTTACAGCAAACACTAGTCATTTTTAAATTATTTGAGAGTTGAAATTCTGTACTTAATACTTTTGTTTAATTTTTAAATTTATCAATTTTTCTCTTTAGTTCACTTCAGTTTAATGATGAAGATGAAGTTCAGATCATTTCAGAATTTTTTAAAAAACTATTTTTGAAATTACAATTACTGCTTTTTTTTTACAGTTTAATTTTCAGATCAGATTAATTTGTGATTTTTAATATTCAGCTAAACATTCTGTTCTGCAAGTCATTTTCTTTCAATAATTATAAAATGCTGTTTCAAGTGTGCAATTAGTATTGAAACATGTATGAATTGACAGCTGTCAATTCATAAATGATAGATCATTGTGTGAGTTGTTGAATTTTCAGCATTTTCATTAAATTTTGTGATACTGTATGTTTTTGAAAATCAGTACACATTTATTTCAAAAGTTTTTACAATATCAATAATCAGTTTTGTGTTAATTAGAGTTGGCATTCAGATTGAACTACTCAATGAGTACTTATATTCAATCTGCTCAAAAGCTCAGAATGATTGAACAGAGTGATAATTTTTAACTCAACAGATTTAATTGATTGAATATTGAGATGAACATCAACTCATTGAGTCAACTCAAGAGCTCAAGATTCATCAAACTTTAATAGAGCTTGAAGAGATATAATCTGAAAACTAACATTACAAATAAAAAAGTGAGTTTCTAACTCAAGTTAGAATTGAATTAATTAAGCTATAGTCTGAATTTAATGTACAATATAATCATCATAACTGATTGACTTGCAGAAACAAGCAGAATGATAAAATGATTCATTTTAATTTTCTGTCATAATTTTTTGTCACTTTTTTGAATGTGATGATGCAACAGACTCATCATTTTCAATTTTCTCATTGTCTGACATTGATTCAGCATCATTATTATCTAGTAATTCATCATCTTCATCATCATTTGATTCAATTTCATTCAGATTACTATCATTCTTCAATCAGTTATATTTATTTGAATTTATCTCTTCATCATCAGAAATGTAATTGATTTTCAGTTGATCATCTTTTTTAACTGAATTGATTGATGTTTTCATATTATTCTCATTATCACTGTCATCAACAGCAGCATACTCAGTTTTGAGCTTGAAGTTTTCATTAATCATTTACAACATCAGAGTCTTGATGATTTCTGACTTCAATTATAAGTGACAGTAATGACATATATCATGTTCAACATTGAAGAGTTGCTCAATCTTAACATCACTAGAAAACACTGTGAGAATGTTCTGTGTCATGTGAAAAAGAGTTGAAAAGCAATGCTTGTTGACTTTTCAATATGCTAAGATATTCTTCTGAACTGAAGCTAGATGAATTTTAACTTAAATTAGATTCAAGAGATCATGAATGAAAAATTGTAAAAGCAGAACACATTTTCAGTTAAGTATTAATTATACTTTTGAAGCTCTGACTCAGCATTTTGTTGCATATTACTATCACTGCATTGCTCATTAATGATATTGAAAATTGAATCATTCTCACAAATGAAGAGAAGTGTGAGCAGTTGAAGCTAGATTTGATTTGCTAAGCTATCTACTTTAAGTACAGAAAGAAACAGATGAGAAAGAAAAGAAAGAAGAACTTCATTGAGATCAATTCAGAGAATTTTGTAGTTGAGCTCTGTAAGTGAGTTTAGAGCTTGAATCAAAAGCTTGATTAAACATGTGTTGATTCAGAGTTGACTTGACAATCTATCAAAAGTCTACTTATCAGACATCAATCTGCTACATTAAGTTAGAATTGAATTAATTAAACTATAGTCTGAATCTAATGTACAATATAATTATCATGACTGATTGACTTGTGAAAACAAGCAGAACAGTAAAATGATTCATCTTGATCTTCTGTCATGATTCTTTATTGCTTTTTTGAATGTGATGATGCAACAAACTCATCATCTTCAATCTTCTCATTGTCTGACATTGATTCAGCATCATTATTATCTAGTAATTCATCATCTTCATCATCATTTGATTCAATTTCATTCAGATTAGATTCTCATGTTGTCTGACTTCATTCTGTTCATCAAACATGGTATTTTCACTTGACTTTAGTGTCTTTTTCACTTATAATTTCATCAATTTTGTATTTCTTTTGCAGATCATCACCATATTAATTATCAACTAAAAAGACAGATGGTTGTGATTTGTGA
>LJPK01002343.1:0-10652 GCA_001430945.1 Amauroascus niger
CCGCTCGCTTGGGTGAGCCGCTCACTTGTGGATTACGTTAATATTAAGTGTTATGACTGAGCAAAACTTCTACAGTTTAAAAATTATAAATGAATTATTATAATTGAGTTAGTTAATACATTAGAATGAATTTTATTTTTTTATATTATTTTTAAAATTCAGAATCTACAGAAAGACTGATTTAATAAATTTTCAAATAACTGAAAACTTAATGTTAGTTTTAATGACTGAATTATAAATAAAATAGAAATTAAATAATTTAACAGACTGTTTATTTCAGCTGTAAATTTATGTAAAGTTAACACTTATTTATTTCTTATTTTTAATAAACATAATAGTCATTTTATTTCTGAATTTAATTATATTTATAAAAAGAATAAAATTATTTCATTATATATGTCTGCACATTCATTTCATCTCTTACAGTTTCTAAATATAAATGTTTTTATAATGTTAAAGTGAGTATATGAAAATCTGATTGAACAGTAAATATGACTTAAATTAAACATCATTAAAAAAAGAAATTTTTTAAATGTTTATTCTGCAGTCTGCACAGAAATTTTTAAAACTTAAAACATTTAAAATAACTTTTCAGTTATTAAAATTATTTTATTTAAATCTAATCAGATCTTTGATCAACTTAATATTTAGTTCTGAATTTTTATTTTTTCAGTCAGTCAATCTAGTAATTTAAAATTATTTTAAATTTTATAAATGTTTAGCAATTTTCATCAGCTGTATAGACAGATAAATAAGATCAAAAATCTTATAAAAAAGAAGCTTGAAAGCTTATTTCAGAGCTTGATGAAAGAATTTAATTAAATTATCAAAATTTGTGAATATAGAATGATCAATGCTGTCATTATGAAGAAGCAATATCAGAATATATTTAATGTCAATAAGAAAGAGAAGCAAAAATGCAAAAGATCTAATTACAGAATTACACACAAGAGAGATCTGACTAGAGAAGAGGCTCAGAATCTTATTATTTCATCTGCTGAGCCCACTGAACAGCCTGTCATTCAACTCTCTGATTTCAGCACTTCAGCATCTGCATCACAATCACAGGTGCCATCACAATGTAGCAATTGTGGCTCTCTCAGGCATAGAAGAACAACATGTCCTAGTCCTAGTGTAATTTAATTTAATGTAATTAGGGGTTGTTGAGCGTAGATAATTCGGGTTCTAGGTGGTTGAGATAATTCGATTTGGCTGCCCGCTCGTTTGTGGATTACGTTAGTTAGTAACTAACTAACTACCATAGTACTTACTAGCTCCAAGCTAGTTAATTGCCCTGTTAATTTACACTCGCTTACCAAATGGTCGTGATTGAAATCATCTGTAAGGCAAGGGTCCTCGAGCTTTGGATTATATCGAAATTCTCCATACAAGTTCTATTTCCCACGGGTATTTGACGCAAAACTAGTTTCATTAAAACCGACTGAACAGTAAAGGTTGACCATATCCTGAAGTATTAAGTAATAGTATACTGGATCACAACCCAGCAGCCCTGGGGCACTTTCCCCGTCAACTTATTGGGGCTGATGGTTAGTTTCAAGCTTGCCGATTTCACTTCTACCTTGAGAGGGCCCTGGCGAGCGTTTGTTAGGACAATATAGCTCGACCCTTGCTGAACTATCTTCTGAGGATCGCCCAGTTGCTCTCCTAGCAGACTGCATGGACCGCCGTCCTCCGTGTCTGACCAACCATCGTCCACTGTCTGCAATACCATCCACAACCTCTGGGCGTTTAATTTCGACCCGCGAGCCCAAAAAGGCAACATTCGTGGAAGCCTCGTCAAATCAAACTCAACCGCCGTTTCTCCTTTCTCTGCAATCGCCTTACACCATTGATGCCATTCGCCAGACATTTCAGCTGGCAGATCGATCAGAAGGAACGCACCGCAATTCTCCAAATCTTGATCCAGTTCTTTTCGAAAGTGGACAACTGCATTACTTGCTTGCTTCTTCCAGATAGCGCCACCTTCAAGTGCCGTGTACCGAATCGTGAGGACCACGTCACTGATGGAACGATAGTCGAATTCGTGAAACGGCGAAGGAAGCTCCAGCTTCCAGCGGCTGATGACGCCGGCTCCCTCAAAGGGTGTGTAGCGCTCGCCGTTGAACTGAAGCTCAAACGTTCCGCTGTCCTGATTACAGGTACTCAATGCAATCGACGAGATGGGAATATGGTCCGTATGGAAGCGTTCATCGTTGCTCACCTCCGGAATGTAGTAATTGCTATTCGCAGACGAGGAGTTCCCAGGTTTGAGTCTGTATCGATGCTCAAGAAGACGGAGAGTGCAGTTGATTCCCGTATATGGCCCGACAATGCTTGGGATTGAGACAGAAACCGATTTGATGCGGCGACAGTAGTGGCCGGGGAAATCTTGGTCAAAAAGAACTTCTGGTAGGGAGAACTCGGCAGTCCCCTTGGTACGGAGGTCAATGAGAGCCAGGGGGGAGACCTGCCGAAGGGAGATTGCCTTGGTGAGTTCGTAGTCGTGCGGATTATTTTGGATGTAAAAATTTTCCATGCGGCGGAGCGCTGCCCCCAGATGTTGCGCGGCTAGCAGTCCATCCCGCGCCTCATCCCAGTATCCATTTTCGAGGATATTTCGAGCTCGAGGGCCGTACTCGAACGAGAGGGCCCGCTCTGCCGACTTTGCCATCTCTAAAGCTGCAAGGTAGCTCTGGTAAGCGAGCTTGCGCGTGGTCATGTCGAGCCAGGCGTAGAGTTTCTCTGAGGTATATTTGGTGCGAAGAAACGCTTCCGTTTCAGCCGCATCGGTGACTTGCTGCTGTTGCATGCGAAGCTCCGCGTTGGCGATGTCGATACGTTTTTTCTGGTTCTCAATTTGTTTGTCGGCATATTTTATATCGTGACCAGCCATATTGGCCTGCATTCGGCGGTCCTGTAGTTGGCGAATCGCCTGGGCCTTGCGAGATGCACTAAAGGCTGTTTCCGTGCATGCCTGCGCCGCCGAGCGAATAACTCCTGCCCCAACCATAATACCCTGGGCGATGACGGAGGAGTCCATCTGCACGGAAGTCCCGACTCCCATTGGTTCGCCCTGGACGGTGATCTTGGGGAGCGACATAAGTATGGCGGTCGTCTGCTCCAACTTAGTTGCGACACTATTTATATGCGAGGCTCTCTGTGTCATCGACATCTCAAGCGATTCCTGCGCACTCATTCGCAGTTCATCTTTCGTCGTAGGTTCGATCACTTGCGGAATGTCGGTCCAGTCTGTTTCAGCTGTCGGAACATTGTCTGTAGGGTCCCCTATGAGTGCAAGATAATATCGGAGTCGCATAACATGAGTTTTACGCGTCTCTATGAGTGACTCCATCGCCAGGGTCGCTTCCTGGATCTGGTTTTGCTTGATCTCAACCAACAACGACTGGATTCCGCGTTCTTGGCGAACTCGCAAGGACGCAATAGCTTCTGCGTCGCGTTTCTCCTTAATAGCCAAGAAAGATTCAGAAAACGCCCTCAACTCACTGCAGAGTTCTAATGCTTTCTGCAACAGATACATGAAGCGGCAATACGGCATTGGGCCCTGAATGTTCTCAATCACACCGGATAGGTTCAACCCACCTGCGACAGCAGCTATTATCTGGCCTGGGTCCAACGGAGGATCAAACAATGGGAGGCGTCGCGGATTTCCATGGATATCAAGCCCATTCCGGATCTTGTACAGACGGTTATCGATCCGATCTCGCAGTTCCTGCATCAGCGGATTTGCCGGCACTCCAAAATACGTGGACCTCACAAATCCGAGTGTTTTGTCCTTACTGTCCCCAGTCCCTCGCGAATTAGGGTTGATGAAATAGGGGAAGTCGAGTTCCATATCGACAGATGCGCTAGAAAAGTCATTAACGATATCTCTAATGTCTTTATAGGTTTTGGTGATCGGTTTGGTTGGCTGATCAATAATCAGGGGCCCCGGTCCAAATAGCTCAGATGCTTCCGTGTACTGTTGAATCGCCAATGGCACAGCCTCGAGCGAATCCTGACGGAAATACTGATCCCCACTGGCAATAAGAATCTCAATACACTTCATCACGAATCGTTTCATGTATACTGCGGGTCGCTGGCGCGCAACCGCATGCGGAGAGAACGGATTAGCCTCCCAGTACTTGATGGGCGCAGAGGTGTTGGCTTCTGGCAGGAGAGTCTGAATTAAATCCCGAACGGAACCTGCTAAGCGTAATTCCGACGATTTGAATGGCACAAATCTCCAACATTTGTCGAGCCGCGTCAATGGTTTTTCGGTGGCGCCGGGTGAAGAACCAGATGAGACCGGGACAGCATCATCTTGTGTAGGGTCAAACACCAATCGTGAGAGTTCCAGGGCGAGCTGGAACTGCTGAGTTGCAAGAAGACGTTCGACTATGAGCGCAATAGCATGAAACCCTAACTCCCAATTGTATGACGAGGTTGGGGAGGCGACCTCATAGTAAGTTTTGTCTTGTCTGCCAAAAGCATTCGGCGGTGACATCTCTAGCCGCTCGAAGATACAGGCGAACCCATCGGTGTCTGCGATTTCCGCCATCATATTTTGGGATACCTCATGCGTCAAGACATCCGAAGCGCTTGTGATTGTGTTTGTTCGATCGATTTTCCCGTCTATGCCAACGTGTGGATAGCCCACGAAAGATTGCACGTGGGTAGGTGTGGACAGTTCGACGATCAGCCCAGACGCGCCAGTGAACTGGGAGTCATCGAAAGCCAACAACCAGTTGAGTTCGTACTCAGTAGTTGAAGAATCACCAGGGTCTGGAAGGGCCAACAATGGCTTTTGGGTTTGAGGAGTGAGGCCTATATTGAACTTGGTAACCTCGTCACCCAGCTTATCGATGGTCTGAGCTGAGCTTTTATGAGAGAAGCGTGAGAACTTCACCTCTGTATTGGCAGTTAACCCGGACCCAATCAAGACCCCTTTAGGATGGCATTGGGTTTGGCGGAGACGTGACCCTTGCAACTCAAACGCACCCAAGTTTACGAATGACCATTTGCCAACACCCTCGGCCTTCGCCCTATCTACGTTTATCACCAACGTGGGGCGAGATGAGGTTGGGCGTGGGTCTACTGTTGGTAGTCGAAACCGAAACGACGAGATCGATGGTAATGTCCCGTTTTCAGCTTCAATGTCTATCCCTGTTGGAGACACATATTTGGCGGACCATTTTCCGTTCCGCAGCTCCGTCCAGGCCATTCGGACTTCCCAGTGCTCGCATGGCGGCTTCAGATCCCCTGTGGATGATGCCGCTTCCTTTATGCTCTTTCCTAGCGGCTTAGCAGGGAGTGTTTTCCGCGTTATTTGCGGAATAAACAGTAGGAGGCGACCCATAAACAATGCTGGCAAGAGATACGTTCCGGGTCGTGGTATTGCAGAGTGATCCACATCTTGTTCATATGTCGGGATGTCGACCTCCATCTTCATCCACGGATGCCAATTCCGTGTTATTGACGAGGCCATCGCCCCCTCTATGGACAGCCGACGATAGTAAAAGGTAAATGGGGCCGTACGTGTGCGGGCGAAAAAATGGTAGTTCCCACGAAAGCCCTGGGCCGATTCCCACACGTAGCTATCCACTTCCAAGTCCGCAATATCGCTGACGGCGTAGATATATTCCCGTAAGATCTCGTCGATTTTGTCGCTGCTCAAACTGGTTTGTAGAACTTTACCCTCCAGCTCAACAAAAGGTTGGGATTTGTTGTCCCGTAACGATGGGTCAACCCAGTTCTCGGGATACAAGAAGACCTTACGATTGCTCTGCCACAGGGAATATTTGCACATCCAACTCCATCGGGACTGGGGGATAGCTGTGGTCAGAATACCATACCGTTTTTCCAGACCGAGAAGACAGCGCTGGACGAACAGCTGCACAGTGTGAATCGCTTGGCCAATCCGAGATATTTGGAAAATCGGGCCCATTTGCACGTCAATAAGGAATTCGGCAGACAGAGCATCCACCGTGGCGATCTCCTTGGAACGGATATCTGGCATTCGGAGAAGGTATTCTTTTAGGGCCCGTCGCTGTCGGGAGCTAAGGGACTCTTTGGCACGGGCGACAGCGTTGCGGGCAGTTCCTGAGGACAGTGCAGTTTTAAGGCTCGCGGCACAAGCGAAGTCTTCGGGCTCGCTAGGGAGAATTGGCATCTGGGCCCACTTGTACAAGTCTTCCAGGGAAACGGACAGTTTCCGTGCCATCTCACATCGATCCGACAAATGGCTCAACTCAGACATGTTTAAAAGATGCCTCGCTCTCTCAGTCACCGCCGTGTTTGGCCATTCGTACTCTAGAAAAGCAAAAAGATCTTTGACGTTAAATTTGGTTAATTTGTGAAGTTCAGCCAAAAGTTGCTCTTGCGCATCTTTTTTCCCCTGCTCGGTGACAGGTTGTGATTCCAGCAATTTAGATACTCTTTTTGCATAAGTAACCAAAGCCGCTCCGGAGACAGAAAATTTCCTGCGAGCGCGGACATAATCGCTAAGCTGTGTAAGTGAACTGGGGTCTAGGTTAGGCACGTGGATCTTTTGCTCATGTAGGTAGCAAACCTCATCCGCATCGAGTCCCAATAATTTAGCTACCTGCAATGCCCTGTCGAGATGCCGTAGGGCAACGGCCAATGTTTTCGCTAGTGTGGCTGGGTACAACACGCCAAGGTTGAACTTTTGATCCCCCTTGTCCGGGGTCGAATACCCTAGGTTCTGCAGTGGTAAACCTCCCTCGAGTAACAGGCGATAGGCCTGTCCCTGGCGCAACGTGAACGAGGGGGATGCACCCGCAGAGAATTCAACTTTCTGATCGTCCAGCATGAGCCATCCCCTGCCAGCTTCGGTTAAGAATGTGTACTCGGTGGTTGTCGGAGGAAAGAATATCAACTCTAGAGGACTTGTATATTTTTGTTGACCAGCAAACCACGCTTTCGACAAGGTCCGTATCCGTCGTAGGTACTCGAAAAAGCTTTCCGAGCCCCCCTCTGGATCCGGCATTGGCGTATTTAGCAGTGTTTGAAGCAGAGCAAGTGCAGCATCTGGAAATCTCGCCATCAAAGAGGTTTGTACGATATCGTTTGTCGCGCTCTGTTTCAGCGCTGGAACCATCCAGCGCATGATCATTTTTCGTCGGTCGGTAGCCTCTTTTTCACGTGCTTGCGCTTCGTTCTCGACAGGAGGGCTCTGGTAGGCAGTAATCATTTGCTGTTTGGTGAGCTTAAATTGTTTACAAATGATGCGCACTGTGGCTCTTTGAGCGCCGTCATATTTTTCTATGGCATCTGACCAGTCTTGCCGGTTGGGAAACAATTTTATGAGGCTGACTTTCTCTGCCGCTGATAAAATGCCATACAATTGAACCGAGCCAGATGGCTGGATGACAGCCTTCTTTGCAAGCCCGGATGGAACCTTAATTCCGTTTGGAAGAGAAATACCAATGTCAAAGCCAGTGGTACCTAATTGATGTTAGCGGAGCCACTCGCCCAGATCAGAATTGCGAATGATGAACTCACCATCAACAAGTTCTACAGTGGCCTTGGCAGTAGAACTCCCTAAAAGAAGTGAGCAAAGTCTAAGCAATCTATCCCTCCCGTAAACTTGTGCCGCCTCGACATCTCCTTCAGTCACCAGAAGCTCCTCATACTTCAAGTCTAAATCCTCCAAAGCTTGCAGAATTTCAACTAAGAAAGCCAAATCACTGGTGTTGGGCTCACGGCCCAAATCAGGAGCCACAAGTAGATCCAAGGCAACCTCAGCAGACTGTATGCTACTGGGAAGGTTAACCCACTGATTCAACGCCGTCATCGCGCTCTGCGGGTCCAGAAATGGGTTGGCACGCTGACGACACAGCGCCCACCATTCCCCATAACGCTTCGTGGGGAGGTCTAACAGCCGGCAAAGTGTCCAATGACTGTATACCCGTGCGACTCGATCCAGCGTCCACGGCGTACTTTCATCATAGACGAGCAGTTCTGCAAATATGGGCCAATCGGCTGGGGTCATACCCAACGCCAATAGCATCGCGTCGTGGTTATTGCCAAAAGTTGTTCCTGGAGCGGTCTCACCGTTCTCGATGCGCAGTGAGGGGTACTGCCTCAAAAAATCTCCTCGTAGAAACAATTCGAAGTACAGCGACGTCGGAAATTGGGCATCCATTGAGCCCCAGAATGGGAGCAGCTTTGGTAGCGAAAGGCCGGTCATGGCTGACAGCTTTTGAGCGGATGCTAATCGCTCCACGAAAGCACCATCCAGCACATAAAATGTGTACACACTGTCAGACGAGAGTTTTGTACGTGGTGCAAGAGTCGCGATGGCAGCATCGACTATCTCAATTGACCAGCCCAACCGATAGCGAATCCGGAGGAATGCTTGCAAATCCCGGCAGCTCCGCTCCGTCAAGTCTGCCAGGCTTCCTGCCACCTCATTCTCAGTTATTAACAGAGAATCTTGAAGTCGCATGTCCTTTAAATGATCGCTAAAGTTCTGATCTCGCTCCATTGTCACCACCAACCGTCTTCCAATATAGCGAGTCTTGAGGATGAGGTTCAGATTGGATGGCGTTAGCCCCGAACGCACAAGAAGCTCGTCTTTAACCAGTCTTAAACTTGTTGTAGATTCTGGATCCGTCATCTGCCAATTTGCGGTTTTCTTTGCGTCGTCTTTGTCTGCCTCGTATCCCCACAGATCACCAGTTGAAGGCTGACCAATAATGTCATTATAGCTTTGTATAGCCAGGGCCGGCATTTCGCTTTGGAGTTGCTTCACAAATGCCTTTGTGTGAAATGCCTCCTGAGTAATGGCCTTAAAATCAGCTGGTTGGAGCCCCAAATACTCGGCCGCGAGGCGTCGATCGTGCGTTTTGCATGCCAAGGCGACACCATTTACCGGCCCTGACGGAAATGCCCGAGTCGCCAGTCCTCCATCTGACCGAAATCGTCGAAGCCACTCGTATCGCGAGTAGCCTCGTTCCTTCAAGTACTCCCGGCTGGTTACAACCGCGTGGTTATACGGAAAAATTGCCATTGGAACAAGCTGCTTATCAAGACCCTGAGAATATATATCCATTCGTGGACGTCCACTCAGCTTTAGTCGATCAGCAATATAAGACTCCATGACTTCTATCGCTAGATTCATGTATGCTATAGGGGTTTCCGTGTTCGCTTTAGACAATTCCATGGACTCGATATCCGGTCGCCGGCTGAGAAGGATGTCGAGCGCGTTTTTTGCCTTCTCGACCTTTATTGTGGCATTTTCCGTGACTGTAACGCCACGCAGGAGCTTGAGAAGATCGACTAGGTAGCATGCTGGACTGAGAACCGACGTGCTATCATCCGTCTTGACGCTATCCAGATCTTGGAAAAGGGTAGTCAGGTTGGTTGGGATGTGGTCTAAGGCTCCGTCGTCCAGCTTCTGTCTGCCCGTGATGGCCAGAACCGGAATGCGCTGGCGCGACTGAACAATATCGAGCCAATTCGCTTCATTGCGCCGATCGATTCGCCTTGCTTCGCTATGAACAAGTCCGGCCTTCAGTATAGCCATGCCGCGTTTGTTGATTTCCTGTGTGAAGGCATCATAAGGGGTGGATGCTATGATATGGGCCGATGTGTATTGCGTTCCGATCAGATACTTCAGGTCCTCTGCGTCCCTTACTAAACAATGCAGCCGGTATAGCGCCTCTAATACACCCCGCACCTCTTGCGCAGGATCCTGAGCCAAAACTGTTTGATATTCAGGTCGTGATATGAGCTTCCCCAAAGAGTCTGAACGGATGTCAAAGTTCTCTGTCGTTGCCAATCTCAGCACTTTTGATAGTAGTTCCCGGCATTTAGGCTGCAGCTCCAAGAGGTTCAGGTCCACAATGGCACTTAGCACGGCGGTTGGGACGCGATATAAAAGCGAAGCACGAATGACATTGTTTTTGCCAACCGCGCTATCAGAGTGATAATATTTCACTGCGGCACCGGGCAGGTCACTTATGGCATCATCCCTTAAAAGTAAAAGATAGGCGTCGAGGTTCATGTCACAGATGTCCACAATGTCATATATCCAGCGCAGCCGCTCATGACTGGCATGGTCCGCGGCCGGTGTACGGGATTGAGCCTGGCGCACTGCATCGATGATGGCGGTCCCTGCTTGAAGGCACTTTCTGATGTCTTGTTCAATCGTCTCATTCAACTTGAGGCTTTTGAAAAATTCGTCGGGAAACTTAGTCGGATCCATCTTCGGAGAGGTTTTTTGGAATGGTAGAAGATGCCCCTTTCCACAAATTGGTATTCATTCCCGGAATAACAACTTTATATGGCTGTATCCTCAACCGTGGTTCTTCCTATATTCAATGTAGCAACTAGATTCATCTCGGACAGATGATGGGATACAGTGCTCTCCGCAACCGGCTCAGCCAAGGTCAAGCAAGCTGCTGTCGGCGAGTACGTGCTTTTCCCGCCCCCTCCCCCTTCTATAAATGCCACAATCCATTCTGTATTGCCAGATGAGCCTTGAGCACGGCGAGAACCTCATAGCGCCGAATTATTGGGCCGTTGATGAGCATCACTGCCTAAGAGAGGGGTTGGAGGACGAGGAGGAGTGTGTGGAGCGGGAGCCGGGAGAAGGAAGGAGGTTGGTAGTTAATTAGTTACGGGGCGGG
>LJPK01002364.1:0-31977 GCA_001430945.1 Amauroascus niger
TTGAAGCCTGGGGGGGTTGGGGGGGGGAAGGGAACGCCTAAGACAAGAGGGCCAAAGGGCCCCCGAAGAAGGGAAGCAGCAAGCAGGCAAAGCAGCAACGCAGCAAAGCAACAGCAAACAAGCAGCGAGTCACAAAGAAGTGGAGCCCTGTGCAACCATTCCCGATCGGGGAAAGGCCGGACTTGGCACCGGGAAGCGGAGCGCCGGCTGCTCATTGGCCTGAAATCTGTGGCTTTTGGGCTGCTTTTGGGGCTAGCGCCTGGCGAAAGCGGGGCGGAAGGGTGATTGACCAGTGGCGCTGGGGGGCAGAAAACAAGCGGGCAGGGATTCTTTGGAGCTTCCCTTAGCTCAGCTTGCCTTGGCACGCTATTGTCTTTTTGGTCCTTCTCAGTTCTGGCCTGGGCCTCCTGTTTCCGCTCGGCTGCTTGGGTTTTTCGCAACGGCTTCTGCTGAACCCTTCTGGACCGACCTGACCTGACCTGACGTTACCCTGCCTTTGCTCTGCTCTCCAAACTAGATGTGTACATGTAGCATTTGCTAAGGCGCATATTTGCGTATGACTTGTCTCTAATAGAAATAAATTATTTTTTTGAAATCCTTCCTCATTGCTTCTACTTTCCTGTCACCTCCTCACTAGCGACGATCAAAAATCCCACTCCCACGTCGGCTCTGAAGCAGTGTGATCGATGGCAGCCCCCGTGCAGCCGCCATGCGATGAATCTTTGGAGACTCTGACTGCCATGGTCAACCAGACGGTTTGCTGCCCCTTTTTATGTTTTCCTGCTCCTATGATTCAAACAAGTGAGAAGCTGACGAGCTGCAAATCAATGCGTAAAATAGCTAATCGAGACGGGCCGATTCTTTCGCTCGTGCGGATCACCCCAGTCCCAGATTCACTTGAAGAGAAGCTTCCCGGCAGTGCATGAACAATATCACTCGGCGCTGGACAACCTGTCCGAACAGATTGTATGTCATAGAAAGCGCAACACACACATTTACACTACACAAATTACCCTTGATTGGTGCTATTTTTTTAAAAAAAAGAAAACCTGATCTGCTATTTTCAACACAATCAATCCTCTTTCTGCGAGTTCTTAAGATTCCCATCGCTGAGAGGAGAAACTTGCAACTGACCGCTTTCCAGTTCATCGCCAAAGCTTTCCTCGAAAAGGACTACGAGGCAATCGTGTCGAGGAAGACGACTTTGCGGGGTCCCAGACCACAGATCGCTCCTCTTGAAGAAAAAGCAAAGGACGACGTTCAGATGGAAGGCGATGATAACCACAGTCGAGAACCTGCATTGGCGCCGGAGTTGCAAAACCCAGAGCCACCTATGCAAGCAACTGCGCAGCCATCGATAACAAAAAACCCACATACCACCCCTTCTAGCTCAGCAGCCACACCATTCCAAACACTTCCGCCTGCTTCACGCCCTCACGATACCACCGTCAACGCAGAGCTCGCCCTACCCGCAACCACTCCAGCGCCTCCGCCGGCCCCAGTTGAGGAAAAGAGACCTACCAGCTCCCTGATTAAGGAGGAGAGTGGCGAAGGTGCTCCAATGGATATTAGCGATATCAACCGGACGGCGGGATTCACAGCAGCCGAGGGTCAGCCACCCCTTGTTGAGCCTGAGCTGGACACCATGGATGGAACTTTTGGGTCGCTTCTTCCTGGCCTCGAGAGTTATGCAAATGCCGGCACCGATGAAGCAATCATAGAGCTGCCCGATTCTGGGAACAACACCGCGGCGCCTACTCCCCCCAAGCACGGTGCCAGCAGCGCTTTAAATCCAGCGAATCCATCCGCGACACACGCGCAGGAGGCGGGTCGGACGGACATCAGGATGGACGATGTCGGACCTGCAGAGTCGACGTTTGACGATATGTTCATCGGTTCAGGAGACTTTGCAGAGGAAGGGGACGATCTGCTGCTTCATGGTGCCGACATTGCGGATCTGGATGATTCTTGGTTTGAGTGAAAGGGGAAAGCGTTTTTGTCTCGATCCCCTTCTGTCACCTGCGGCAATATCGGCCCAAATCCAATACCGAAGTATTGAAAACGGAAATCAAGAAGAAGCCGTAAACCAGATGACCCTGTAAAAAAGAATCCAAATCATTGGCACTAAAAAATGTTCGTATTTCTCCGTACTGTTATATGTTGATTCTCACAATTGCCGATTGTCCCTCTTAGCCGGAGAAAAGTCGGTGTCGCCCCATCTCCGCGGGGCGACCGACCTGTAGCCGCCCATCACCGAAGAGAGAACAACCTGTGTTGAACAATCCAACTCACCAACCTGGGCCGATTACTGACTCCAGTTATGGGAGGATATTTATGAGAAAAAGGAAAAGACCTGCAATCTCAAAAAACAAAACAGCCTCTTACACAGCCTCCCTCTAGAGTGTTATAAGGGACGTTTGGGTTGATGAAGGCGGTAGTTAGTTACGGAGTAATGTCCACGGAGTTACTAACACCTGCCCTTCCCCCTCCCCGCCCCGTCTTGTTGGTGCCCGTCCCAGGCGTCCCGCCAATGAAAGCTTGGACGTTTTTCTGGGTTTCAGAGAGCTGACCGTGCATAGCTAAGGAAGAGAAGAGCTTTTCCAACCGGGATTGAGTTCGAGGGGGGCGGTTCCGCGGGACACGCCGGATAGGAAAACGGGTGCGTGGAGGGAAAAGGAAACAACAGCTGACAGCAGAAAATGAGGGAGAAAAAAGAACTTCAAGATCATAATAAATAGAAGAAGCATTTAGCTCGACGGGTTCCCTTGGGAATTGGAATCCGGCTCTTTTCTTGTTACTATTATTTCTCGCCTCCGAATCCCTCGAACCAAGTCGATTCTCGTCAGAAGAAGTTTGATATATATATATATATATATATATTTTGCCTTCTATCGCTTTGATAGTTTGGCTCTGCACACCTGCTCTGGTCCGGGTTACGTACTTGCTTGTATATCGAGCTCGGCCAGACCCGAATCCTTTTCGATTTTCGATCTTCAACTCTGTTTTTTTTTTTTCCTTCTGGTGACGCGGAGTGACACCTTGGCAAGGCGGATCATCTACGATCTTAGCTTCGCAGTTAGAACGGTGTGAATCCAGCTAAAGCCAGTGCCCAATAACTACAGAGCAGTTAGCCAGAGTAGTGTGGGCTTTCGGGGGGGTGTTAGCGGGCATCACCTTGGACCCCTGTCCCCGTTCTTGACATCATCCTGCCTGGTACCAGCGAAAAAAGCAGGTATCTTGAAGAAAGGGCGGGAAAGAAAAGAAACGAAACATTTTGAGAGACAAGAAGGTGAGAGTTCTTCTTTTTTCCTGGGTTGTCTGGATTCTGATTCCTAAGGTCCACGGTCCATTTTTCTTTTTTGCCTTTCTGCCCTTTCCATGGACCCGCTGTTCTCTCTTTTTTATCGGTTCCGCCTGAGGATTGCTTCTTCTCCCTGCGTGTCTTGTCTTTTCCCTGAGCTAGTTAACTGTTGCTTTTTGGGCCTCCAGTTGGTGTTTTGAGTGGGCGGGCATTACGTCAGGCGTTCGAATCGTCCCAAAAAGGAGAAAACTCTCAACTTCTCTCCCCAAACCCAAAGGAACAACCCCCCTCCTTCTCTCCTCCTCTTCCTCTTCCTCCCGACTTTCATCCACGCACTCTCTCTATCTATCTCTCTCTCTCTGTCTCTCTCTCTCTCTCTTACTTTCACTCTCTGTGTCTGTATGCTTTCTGCCTTTTTCGTTGAAATCCTATTTTGGCTTTTTCATTCTCTACCGCTCGTTACTCCTTCTACGCGAAAGTCAAAAAATCCCGAGATTCTAGAAGCTGCACCTTTCGAGAGACATACGGAGATAAACTATACACTTCACTTGCTATGATGCTCCAGGTGGCGCTATCAATGTAGCTCACAAATCCCGATCTAGGTCTTTCGTTTTTAGTCCCTCTTCACTCTTCCTTCTCTGCTTCTATCGAGACCTTCAAAATACGATTGTCGTTCACTGGGCCTTTTATTTCACGGAGGAAAAAAGGTCGTATAACTAACTAGAGCTCCCATCTGATAACCCGAGTTCATCGCACGTCATAATACAAGGTGAATCTTCTCTTCCCGAACAGCAACCCGCAACCCACTCCCCACTCTTTTCCTCTGGCTTATAATTCTCCGCCAGGCTTCTCAATCATATACTGTGCATAATCTTCCAAAAAAAAAAAAAAAAACAGCCGATCCCGGCAAATTCTCCGTAGATCTGGCGTTGCAACGAGATAACGCGAAACGGCTCTTCTTGCGCCTCTCCCACCCGACCAATCCATCCTCTCCCAAGCACAAACGCCGCAGAAACAATATCAATTCAAGGACCGAGTCGTCCTCCAGCAGCAGCCAGCCGTCGTCTGTGCACGGGAATGAGGAAATGAGGGTCAACTACGAGGGCCAGACCCGCGGAGAGCTGCTTCGCAGCCGGCTTCATGACCAGGATTCGCGTCGGTCCTCTGTGGCGTCCGAAGGGCACTCTGTGCTCCCGACGCTGGTAAATGAGAAGCTGGTTACCTCCGGCAATGGGATCACCGTCTCCGTCGCCCAGGCCGAGCCGGTCATCTTCCTGGAAGGCTTCGAGGCGCGAGATGCATCCAAGACGTCGATGCTCCGGGGCCATTTGCATATAAAAATCACAAAGTCGACCAAGATCAAAAAAATATACCTGACGTTCAAGGGCGCTGTGGATTCGGCGTGGCCAGAAGGTACGTTCAATCGGAAATTCAACAATTCGCTCCCTCCTGTTCCCAATGCGAGTAGTCTTGCTGACCCTCTCCCTCTTTTATTAGGCGTACCTGGTAAAAAGGGTCAATACCATGACGACCGTAGCCTCATGACACACACATGGCCATTCTTCAACGCCCAGTTTGAAAGCGCTGAGACCAGCTATGGTGCAAACACTGTTCAATTAGCCCGGCCAGGCAGGGAGGCATTGAGTATCTCGACGCTTGATATTCTGGCCAAATCTGGCTCCACTGTTAGCGTGGATCGAATGCCAAAGGAGCTCAAGAGGCTGTCCCTTCAACACACGCCGTCACGAAGCTATGGAAAAGGTGAATCGTCCAATGCCGGTCAAACAGTCGCTCAAAAGGGGTATAAGACGTTCCGTCCCGGGGATTACATCTACAACTTTGAGCTGCCCATCGATTCTCGACTTCCTGAAACTATCAAAACTGATTATGCTTCGGTCAAGTACTGGTTTGACGTGAGCGTGGAGCGAGCGGGCGTGTTCCGCCCGAACCTCCTTGGTACAAAGGAAGTCCTTATCGTCCGGACCCCGGCCCAAGGGTCGCTGGAGCAAGTTGAGCCCATTGCGATTTCACGCACTTGGGAAGACCAGCTTCACTACGATATCGTCATATCTGGAAAATCGTTTCCGCTGGGAGCCAAGATCCCAATTGCTTTCAAGCTCACGCCGCTGGCAAAAGTCGCTTGTCATCGCATCAAAGTGTATGTGACTGAGTCGATCCAGCAATGGACTAAGGGTAAAACTGCACACCGCCTCGACAGTACTAGGCAAATACTACTCTTTGAGAAACGGGCGGATGCTGCCAGTGTCAGTACCTACCCGGGAAGTCGGATGCGTGTCACGGCCGGCGGTGGAATTGACTGGGATCGTCGGACTGCCGCGGCGCAGGGTCAGGAGGTGGTCATTCCACACCGGACAAGCCTGCTTGGTGACCTCGAGGGTGATTTTGGTGCCGGTCCTACAGAGATGGAATTCGATGTGCAGCTCCCGACATGTCCGCTTATGAAGGACAAGGATCCATCGCAAAGATTACACTGTGATACGACGTATGAGAATATTGAGATCAACCACTGGATCAAGGTACGTTACTGCGTTTGCATCAGACCATCACTACCATCGTGCAGTACTCTAATTTCTTATAGATCGTTCTTCGTTTATCCAAACCCGATAACGCTTATCCCAAGAAGCGTCGTCACTTTGAAATCTCCATTGATTCACCGTTCCACATCCTTTCCTGCCTGGCAACCCAATCCAACATCTACCTCCCATCTTACACCTGCCCTTCATCCTTTCCCTCAGAGGAATACGAATGCGGCTGCCCCGGTGCCCAACCCACCAGTCGTACACCATCTCGAACCAATTCCTCCGGCCTGGGTGAGCTCAGCATGCTTCTCAGCATGTCCAACGACTCATCTGCAATGCAACCACCACCACCACGACATTCATTCTCCTCTAGCTCCGCTGGTAGCAACACTCGTCCTGAACATGCACACCCTTTTTCCAATCACAGCACCAACCCGTCCGATACTCCCAGCCGGCCCATCCACCTCATACGGGTCCCCTCTTTTGCACCGCCGCCGTTCGAAGACCTCCCGCCTCCACCACCCTTTATGACTCCGCCGCCCGACTACTCCGCAATAATACCTCCCGGTGACCCTAGCTACGGAATGATTGATTACTTCGAGCGAGTAAGTCACGCGGAGCGGGAGTACGATGAAAATACGCGCGGAAACGCGAGAGTGGATATTCCTCTGACGCCTGGTGGACGTGTGCATCGGAGTATTGAGATACCGAGAGAGTTGGTCAGAGTCGATGCGATTGCGGAGTGAGAGAGCCGTGCCTCTTTTTCCTTTCTATTATTCTCTTCTTCTCTTGGGCTTGCCCTTTTTCGATTCTTTGTTTCAGAAATACCTGCATGGGTGGATATGGTGGGATTTTGATTTTTTTTTACTCTAAAGATCGGTCGGTCGGATTCGTGGGAAGGCTTGGTGTCGTGTTGGGAATATGCATCCTTCAATCCACGCTGCTCTTTCCTTTTGCCTGATTTTTTTCCTTGTTCTAGGTATCACCAGGACAGCGGAAATTCTGTGTGGTGATCTGGAATCAACCCTTTTTTCTTCCTTTTTTATAATTTTTTCTTCGCCTCGAAAAAGGACTTGGGACAATGATTTGCATGATGTGCTACGATTTTTCTATTTTTGATTTCTGTTTCTTGATTTGGCGTTTCGACGTGATTGTGGACTGAATTTGACTCCTGTGTGAATCTGATGATGCCCTGCTAGACTGTATATATAAAACTAAAGGCACATATATATTTCTAGTTTATCTTGGTGCAAATGGATTTTTTGTACATATTTCACTCCAATCAGGGAATCTGAGATATTGTATATATGTTTAAAAGTCTGTTTCGTTTTTGAGGAATTTTAAAATTGGTTTGAGATGCTGTTTTTGCAAATGTTTTCTTTCATATATTCTCTGTGCATCAGCTCTCTAAACAATCAATCTGCGTTTCTTTGGGTCCATCTTTCAAAGAAAATCTCAGGGCTAAAGGAAAAACCCGCGTTTGGTTCAGGCAAGAGGAAAGATTTCAATTCTTGTTTGAATTCAATCATTCCCCAAATATACTTAGGATAAGTTGAACTTCTGATATCACTCTTGAGCCGGGTCAAAATCGCCTGAGCATCTATTTTCATTCTGTCCGTGGACCGGTCCCCCGTAATCCGCTCTAATGGCTGTTATCACTTCTCCCTGACACGTTCTTCACTGCCCCAAATCAGAAACACCCGACTCTCCAGCATCCGCAAAAAGCTCACGTAGCTTCCCACCATACAATTCCTTCTCCTTAACCTTCGAATCTATCACTTTCGCCGCACCAGCAGCCCAGTAAGGGGCAATAACCTCTTCGAAATCAGCATAAGCTTTATCACCACATTGTGCATACAGCGGCTGTATCTGTTCAAAGAAGAGGTTACACAGTCCCTTTGGCCAGTTCAATGCGGAAAAATACCAAAAGTTTCCTGCCTTCCAGCCTTTCCACATGGCCTGTGTGGTTGGGGTGTCTCCTTTGGCGAGGGAGCTCTCTTCGGATTCAAAGACGCTCATGAATTCCCTGTGCACGTTGACGTATTCGTCATACCGCTCGTCTTGCAGGGTGTCAATGCACTGACTGGTTAACCAGTGTGGAGGATGCAACATCTCGATGGGGAGAGAGCATGCCCATTCAAGATCGATCAATTTGGTGATGTTCCAGTCCTTGTCGACGAATATGTTGCTTTGGTGGAGATCGGTGAGGGTGAGGATGAAGGGGCCGGAGCGGAGATTGCGGTCTGCGAATTGTGGTAGGAGGGCTTTCATCATCGTGAGTGCGGACAGTTGTGCCTCGCCGTCGTCTTTGTCGTGGATCGCGTTCTGTTTGTATCGGATGATGTTGTCATGGCATGCTAGGAGATCTAGATAGTATGCATCTGTGGCGGTGTATGTGAGATTCCTGGCGATACCGGTGGGGATGCATTCGTTCTCCAACTTCTGCAGTCCAAGGGTTAAAGGGCGGTTCGTAAGACTTAACACCCCGCCATCATCGATTGTAAGAGAACCAATGCGAGGAAGAGGTATTCGTGAAAGATGGAGTATTATCCGAGATAAGTCTCGAAATAGATTGGTTCGTCGGTGCGGGTCGCATCGATGTGCCTCCCAAGATTTGGATAGCATCTCACCCTCGTCCACATACTCAACAATCATATATCCAGTCTTCAGATCGTTGTCAACTTTGCAACCGACATAGGGAGAAGGACACGGATATCCCAGCGCCCAATATGTCACTTTTCGAAAGTACCATTGGAGCTGCGCCAAAAGAGACGCATGTTCCAAAGCCATAAACTATAAGCAAATCAGTGTCAGATGAGTCCCAAAAACAAAGCTGAGATATCTATCAGCTATTCACATACACTCCGACTCTCAGAAAATGCATATCCAAAAAGCTTGGGAATGGGAACAGCAGGACAGTTATTCTTGATCCAAATATACGTAGCAACCTCGCAGCGAAGCTTCTCTTCCGAGTTTCCCGGATTCTGGGTCTCTCCCAGCTTGTATGGCAAGGGGAATCGGATGATCACCCGTCTGACGCAGAACTTGACCGAATCATCAATATAGATGGGTACGCAGAGATTAAAGCTGCCGTGGATCCACTCTTCGACTTCTGCTACTTTGCAGTTGTCTTCGGGAAGTCCTAAATGGCATGCCACAATCGCTTTGATTGTGTTGCGTCGCTCATAGAGGTGGAGATAAAAGTCTAGCCGTTTCTTTGGGTATGAGAGGAGGAGAAGATAATCATCGTCTTTGTGCAGGGCAGCAGATAGCGTGATACTTCCTTTAAGAAGTGGAAGAGAAGCCGGCATTGTCTGTCTCGATGGGGTTTTCAGTTCTTGAATAAACCAGAATTGCAAATCAACAGACAAATAAAATCAACTTTTGAGGATTCTATCTAGTTAACTAACAACCAATCATGATCATGGGATTCAGCCTAGAGTGGTGGCACAACTTTTCAATCAAACACTTTTTTATAAAAAACAAGTAGCAACCAGAGAGAAATTAAAGCTTTATAGAAAACAAATGTTGACAACCCCTTTATCTCACCCTCTAGGTTGACTCTGCCAGTTTCCTCAATCCCAAAATACTTCAAACAGATCTTCGTGCATTAGAAAGCGACTTTTTTTTTCAACGGCATAGGCAAATTCATATCTCAAAATCCTGCTCCGTAAGCGCTCTCTGGTCAATGATGGAAGCTAGATGGCTCCGTTGGAATGCTTGACCTCTCCGCTGAATGGTTGCAATGGTATGCACAAGCTGAAGCGGGATCTTTTTGAACGGGCAAGGCACCGGCCAGTTCAACCGCTTACGCGTCCTCTCACTCACAAAACCGTCATTCGACATGAGGATGCCCACCGATTCGGTTACCTGGCTAGTCAAAATGCCCAGGAAACTGCAGAAATCTTGGTATTGCGCGAATGAGTCGAAGTATAGATTGCCGGCGAAGAGGGCCAGTGCTCGAAAGGGTAAAACAGGCCGGATCGGTTCAAAGAGTGGCTGTTTTACGGTTGCCACAAAGTCAAGATTCCAATACGAAGGCATTGTTTTGGATAATCTTGGAGCGTAAACATGGAGGGTCGTATTCTCGCTGCGTTCGATATCGAGGAGTAACTGGTCGGCCTCGAACTGGCTGAGAATGACGAGAACGTTGTTTTGCGAACTCGAGAGAGCCCAATTAACCGGCTTTACAAATTCGTCTTGGTTAGCTTCTTGCGTCCCTAGCTTAATAGTACGCATGAAATCGTGAGTAACAACGAGGTCGGGAATTGAAACTGACGAAGTAAATTCGGCTGCGCTGGTTTGTCTCAAGCTTTGAAAAGCTGAAATAAATGGCCTAGAAAGTCCTCTTTTGCAAAAGGTCCCATGTTTGACATAATACTCCAGGTCTGCATGAAGTTTATGAAGTGCAGGTTCTGCTGTTCGCGGACGCTCAACCTGGCGTTCTGTTTCAATCTCGCAGGCAATTTCTCGTTCTTGCTCCTCCTGGAGTGAACAGTCAACAATGTCGCTGAGACTGAACTTTTCCCAAGCAGCTTGAAGTTTCCTTCCGATCGGATCTTGGATGTTGATGTTTTGAAGAGAATTTTTAATTGGCGAGTACCTTTGCCACAGTCCATAGGCTTCTTTCAAGGGCCTAGCTTCTGGTTGTTGCATATCAGTGATAACGCCGTCTGCGTGATCGCTACCTTCCAGATCTTTCCAGATTTCCCAACGGCGGCAATAATCAAGACCCTGAAGGGCCCAGAGGGGACGTAAAGCATCCATACTTTCACAAGTTTCGACTAGCGTCCACCGAATTACGTGGGTGGAATCGAAGTCTTCGGTTTCATCCAACCCTGTTAACTCTCGAATCCTAGCACTTACTTCAGGCGGGGAGAGGAAGATCACAGTTTGGCCATCATTAAGTTTTCGCAGTCGATTGCATGCTGAACGAAGTTAGTTGGCCTGGATTTAAGAAAAGATAAAGATTGCTTACCTTGGACCAATCTATCTTTGGTCAATCGAGGGCCCAATGTCACCGCGGCGCGGGCGTTAGTTGGCAGACTGAGGTCCACGCCTCTAGAATGGTGTTCGTCGAGAAATACTAAGCAGTTGCCTAACCGGTCATGGAAAGACGAAGCGACAAGGCGTTCAACGTGGTGATCTCGGTCTATCACCATCGCTTCATCCTGGTCATCAAAATACACAGTAGCTTCTGCATGAGGGGTGATTGCGAGCCATTCTTTTGCCACATCATGATTTTCTAGCTCCAATACTTGGGCACCAACATCAATGAGAACCTGAACAGGCGGCACAAGAGAGTGTATTAAACTTAGTAAAGCGCGTGTTCCAAGTTGACGTCCACAATGGTCTTGCGCCAAAACGCATGCTCTATTTTCTTGTTTCAAAAGAATCGTGAGGACCATGGCATTGGTGCGCATAAGTTGTGGAAGATCATTTTGCTCTATCGACAGGGGAAGCATGCTGCTGCTGTCATTTGTTCCACTAAATCCAGTCGTGGGCTGGCTCTTTGTCCGAGATGGTATATCCCAAGTGGAAGTGGACAATTTCATGGGGAATTGTTTACCCTCTCGAGGAAAGACAACCTGTGAAAGGTAGAAGTCAATCAACCCTTTTTGGTAGCGCAAATGTGGATAGAGAATATTCTGAAAGCATTGAACATCATCAAGGTTGACGCCTGTGAAATCAAGTAGTCCGACCGGCAACGAGTCCTTGTCTCTCAATATCCAGTTTTGGTACTCGGTGGCACTATCGTTGTTCTTTGACAGCAAGGCAAAACAAGTCTGTACCTGAGTGCTCGTAAGACCCCGATAATAGTAACTCAGGCAAGTCAGCAGAACCGCAACGTCGGGATGGCCAAACTCGGAATTATCGGAAGGGATATCTTTCGCACGGAACGGAACAGCCATCATACAACGGGTAGGGTGAAGGCCATATTCGACTCGCCAACGCTTGGCCTGCAGTACAAAAGGGAGGATCTTATGGGCGAAGAGGCCGCGTAACACAAGAAGCCTGTTGAAGCAAATATGATCGTTGAAGGTCTTCAATATTGTATCGGCGTCGGTTTCGGATACAGAATAGGAGCGAATGAAATTCAACGCACTACTGCGCACCTCAGGTAGCCACTGGTCAAAAGGAACACCAGGTAATCTGCCCTTTCCAATGCTATTGATCACTGCCCCCATAAGACTTTCCACCGCGGCTGGTTGTCGAAAGCTGATTTTTGGAAATGAGATCTTGTCACAGTCGATTTCAACGCTTGAAGCGTCTAACTCATGAACACACTCTTCAATCAAACGAAAAACCCCCTGTGAGATTTCCCAGCGATCAGAACCGCCATCCATAATCTCTTGGTTTCCCATCGTATACACAAGCTGGAATCGGGTATGAAGCACTTCGTCGCTCTCATCAATAATGTCCCGACTTTTTCGCTGTAAGTCGCGTTCAAGGGCTCGTGCACTTCTCGCAGCATCGGGGTCTTTGTCCTGCAAGTCCATTCCAGCAAGCCTAAACGAAAGAATATGCTCAGGGAGGGTTATCAAGACGCCCTGTTGAGATTGACAATGAACGTAGATCTGCTGTAGTTTAGACACAAGGAGCGAATTGATTTTCGTTTTCCTGTTAAACGGGATATGGTAAATATAACGATTGGTCAGTCTTCCAAGGCGATAAGACAGAAGATTGATACTCTGCCGCAGCAGTGGTTTCAGAACTATAACTCGAACCAGGCGCTTTCCATCTGCAAGCTTCAAAATCACCATCGGAGTTATGACCGAGGTTTTGCCCTCCCCCATGTTTAACTGTAGGACAATATTGCCTTTTGAGCCTGGGGTTATCATATGGCGCGCCACATCTGCTTGCTCTGCTCGAATAGTGAAATTATTTTCAATCTCAAGGAGGAGCCAGTCCGAATCCTCCATTGGGTCCCATCCTTGCTGGCCGGCATTTTCTAACTCTTTGTAGAAGCCGACACCATCATTTCGATCAAAGAAAGAGAACAAACGTTCAGAGCGTTGGATATATGATATGACGCTCCCAAGAGAAACGAGAATCCTTTGCCATTCTGGTGATATCTGGTCAAATTTAGACTTAGATAAAAAAGAAAGTAAAGAACTAATGGTGACACATGGCCAGAATAAAGCTTCAGCGGAAATGCTGAGCACGTGGCTATGAGTAGGTACCAGAGTACTTGAGATCTCGTTTAATATATCGTCCCGAAGCTGCTCCAAAGTCGCCTTTTGGTTGACCAGCGTCTGACGATTGAATGATACATCCTTTGGGGTGCATGGAAGTTTCGACCGTTCCAACGCATTCAAGCTCTCAGATAACTGATCACTGTAATCTTTCCATCTGCAATGGGAATTTTCCTGAAAGTGGCTTATTACTTTCTTCATCTCAGAATTGTCTGACAAGTACATGTATGGAATGAGAGATCTAGCGACTGCCAGAGGTCCGGGCATATCAAACTGTTGCACTGGGGTCGTCGAGACCATCCGGCTCGCCAAGGTTGGGATATCCGGGAAATCATAATTTCCTTTAATGTCACAAGGCAATGGATCTGGATATTTTGGCAATTTGTCGGTCTTGAACGGGAGCAGTCGCTGCTCCACTTTGCGAAGGTCGTCAAAGAAGATCTTGTTTCCGTACCAGACCCTACAAAGCTTGCGACATGCAGTAGAAGCATCTGGCAACTTTATGTGGTGGGTTTTGGGAGTTTTTCTGAGTGTTGGGTTTGCAGTTGGCCATTCGGCTTCAATCTGACTAAAGCACTCGCGTATTGCAATCTGATTTTTCACTTTTGTATTGTTCTAGAAGTCTTTCCTCTTGTGTCGAGTTTCCATATGCTTCAGACACCGTAACGTGATCTTCAAAGGGAATACAACAATGCCCCAAAGCTGTTTGCACATCTTTCTTAACCAGATTTTCTCCCGCACTTGGATTGAATGGATACGATATCTCGGGATATTCGTTCTGCCTTGACGGAATTGGGAAGTCAGAAAACAACCCCGAGAAAGCGATGGCGAGAAAATTTCGAATGAGACCGATCTCATTTTTGTCCCCGTAAGTGATCATACAAAAGAGTGACATCAATTTAAGCGAATCCCTTTGGTTGGCAGATCGACAAAGATCGTAGAGAGAACCAAATGCATTTGGAATCGAAAGGTAATATTCTCCAACACACGTTCCATCCAGTCGACCCACGGACGTTTCTTCCCACTTCTCTACGTGTGCGAGTATGGAATCATGATTAACCTCTGAGGGCCAATCTCGAATAAGAGCAGCGACTTTGTAAACTTGTTGTCCACGATCACTTTGATATCCGCAATCTCTAGGCTCGTATAACAAGTTATCGCGAGGTAGAACCAAAGAGCCACCGAAGTCGGCGCATCTCCACCTAGCATTTACCATGCGTGCCCTGGTCAGGAGTGCCGCATCTCCCCGATCGTCAATGCTGTACCCGGCACCACATGCCTCTTTGTGAAAATTGGAAAATCCGGACGCATGCGTGGCTATCGCAACTGCAAGCACATGGAAATCGTCGTGCTGTGCCAATTGACTTAATTCAGGGTTCCATGTGACGCTTTGCATCGATTTCGAATTCTTTGGACAGCCTTCCCGTTTAGGAGTAAGTGCTGATATTTGGTTCAGAAGAAACAAGCAATCAGAATCAAGTGGCATGGACCTCATGAGATATGGCTGGCGTAATCCTCGAAGCGCCTCATCGGTGCCTAGACGGCCAGTAAACGAATCCGGGAGTACGTATCCAGTTACAGCATGCAGATAGCATTGATAAAGTGATGCGAGCATATCTTGTGGGCCTTGAAGTATACGTAAAGGTTCGTTGAGCCAGTAGCGGAAGTATCTAACGCGATCTTCCTTGTCCGGAGGTGGTTCGACGAGGATTTGGTCTTGTGAGGCGCCTTTGCTGATGGTAACTTTCCCGTATGGTATCACAACACTGCGACAAACTGGACTGTTGCCTGCGGAGCTTCTCATAACCAGTTTATTTGTTAAGCGATGGAGACATCCAATGTTTTGGTCGGGGTCAACTATCGCTCTCAACTCTCTGCATTCTAAATTGCCTTCGTCATTGACGAAGAACTTTAATCGAAGACGTACGAGCTCTATCTCGACGAGCCCATTTGCTGACTTCCAAATATGGATATGCTTCTCGCTGTCCAGAGCTCGTAAGGTGGTTGTAATCTGACAGAAGAGTCCACTCCGGACATCAATAAGAGTTGCATTTCCACGTTGCATGATGCAATCTCCGCGTGATTGAAGATCAACCGTGAGGCGCCAAGTACGCTCAGACGATTGCCATCTATTCGTGTTGGGTCTAAACTCAACCACGCCAGTTCTCAAGTTCAACCAATGTTGGAAATTATGGACAAGTGACCAAGGGAAATCATTTTCTAACTGTTCTTTAGGAACAAGCTGAAGTAATTCATCTGAAGATCGCGCTTGGATACGTAATGGGCGCTCAAGGAGTCCAAAATGAAGCTAAGTTTACCGATCTATTAATCGTGCAACCAACGACAGAGTAGTTACAGGGGAGTCGACAATTACACACCTCATAGTCTCCAAATTTTTTCGCTGTTGAGTAGGTGGCGCCCGGCAAAGTGGATGGTATAACACTCAAAATCTCCTAGATAAAGTCAGCTACTTTTATTAAACCTTGTTAGGCTTGAACACCATACCAAACCAAACATCTGCCGATACAGAGCTGTGTTCGTAAAAGACCCAGGAAGCTTTCCGGGTGGGTGGCCATCGATGAGAAGCTCTCCACTAAGTATATCATACCGAATGGTCCGATGGCAATTCTGCGTAGCGTCTCCTACTGTTTTAAACGCCATTGCTGGATCTTCGCTGGCAAACGTCCATGGACCATGAAGGGCAATACCTTCGATGCTTTTGCCTATAGCAGCATTCATACCCGAGAATTCTCCACGTAGAAGCTCTTGTAACCTGTTTTCTACCTTATGCAGAATCTTTCGCCCATGTAGCATCGATTCTCGTAATTCGGGTGTAACTGTCTTGTCAAGCTCGCTAGGGTAATTTTCGTGTGCAAGAACAGACGCCCGAATTAAATGTTCAGTATCAAGTGAAGTGGCCAATAGACTCGTTAAGTGATCCAGCTCGACATCATAAGTTTGTTGGCAAGTGGAGCTAGCTTGCATGATTCGATGTCGATAACTGTGGATTTCAGGGCCATCGTTCAAGTTGATGAGCTCTGAAAGTTTTTCACACCAAATAACAGCAACATTTCTGGCATCCCGGAGGAAGTTGGTGGCGGCATTGATAATGCCTGGATCTTCAGTAAGAGACAAGGTGCGAAGCGCTATTGTCACAAGGATTGATAGCGCAGCTTGCTCTTTCCAGTTTATCCTAATCGAATCCAGACGGCGTGCTAACGTCTCCAGTAGCCTGTTACTAAAATCATTGTTTTCGAACACAGTATGAGCTTGTCTCCTAGGCGAATCGGGATTGGAAGAGCCGAGTTGCCATGCTGCCTGGCACAAAAGAACCGAGACGGCATTCTCATTTAGAGACAAATTAAAAGTTGCCAGTTCCCGGGCAATGTTGTACCACTGGATTTTTTCACCCGCACGAAGTGAACCAAATGCGATAAACTCATCTAGCGACAGTTGGGGGTGGCATTTTGCCTGGTCGGCAATGACCTCATTTTGAGAATGTTTAGTTGATGCGACGGTGGACGCCAACGAGGAATAAAGGGAGTTATCGACCCGGGTGCAAGCTTCGATTTTAGACTAGGACGTGATTTCTGAGCTTGTACGCGCGCTTGCGCCTCACGGTCAACTAATCGAAGAGAAAGTCCGTTCTCAAAATAAAGTCGAGACAGCTCCACGGGAAACTGTAGCGATCCACAAATAGTTTTAGTTATAGAGCCGAGTCCCAATCTCTGTTTTTTCTCTGCCCCAAACTCTTTGAGCTCGCTGTAGTTAATTAGATCTTGTACAATTTTCTCTTGCTTATCTATAGCGTCTCTTCCCCAATCCTGGGTCAATACCCAACTCGCATCTCGCCAGTAGACGAACCCAAGGGGGCAGTCGAGCTCAAAAATTGTGGTTTTGGCCGCATTTTCATCGTTGCTGAGCGGCCATTCGTGGACTGAGATTGTTAACTGCGCGGCCTGGGTTTCCAGGGAGCACCTCCTGCAGCCGCTTCTCACGCGACGTCGCCTGTACCCGACCTGAACATGGTCGTGAGGAACATCTTTGGCTGCTTCTAAGAGTCGACGATACTCAACTGACTTAGACCTCCATTCAGTTTCCTTTTTGCTTCTTTCATCACGAGCCCACTTTTCGATGGCCCGGCGAATCTCTTGGTGCACTTCCGAACTATCAAAGAACCGGACCGCAAAGGTACCATCCATGGGGTCGCTTAGAATAGAAGGACTCGAATGACAAGCTTTTCTATGCCGCTCACATAAATGTTTTTCCACTTCCAAAGCTCTTTGCATTTGGCTATATTGTGGAAGACACAACGGTTCCAGAAAGTCAACTGGTATCGGAGGCGAATATTGCTGTAAAAGAGGATAAAGTTCAGTGGCCATCTTATCCATGGCCACCCATAGTTCCAGCAAGATTAGAAACATCAAGGATTTCCCTCTAATGCTGATGGAATAGTTGCGATTTGCCGAATCAAGGCAATTTTCGAAAAGACGGTAAAGGCCTTTCACACGACTTTCCGAGGCTACCGTGCTAGAGACCCAAGCGCCGAGATGACATTGTATCCATTGTTCACAGTCAGCTAGGGTTGTACAATCATCCTTTTTGTCTAAATCAGGCAAACGACGTGCATCAAACTGTTTTCTCTTTCTACCAGGGGTAGGAACGTATGGCTTCCTTGAAACAACAGTCGGCGGGGCCATTGACTTCTCAAAATAGCTCCAACTATTTTCCAAAGACATCAACGTGTCTTCGGATGTTGCTTTTGTAGGAAGGCAAGCAATGGAAACATTGTCGGCACATCGCATGTCCTCGAGTTGGCCGTGTACTCGAGTTATCAATTTTCGAGTCGGCCCCAATACACAGTCAAAAACGTCGCTGTGCAGTTTCGAGACACGACGGCCTATTTTCGTACTTATCAAACTGAGCACATCAGGGGGCAACGTGCCACCTAGTTCCAGTCCAACGTTCCCCACTTGAACAATTAAGTATATCATGAAATTCTTGTAATGAACTCTCCCTCGTTCAAACGTCAACACACGAGACAGGACAGTTTGTATCGCGACACGCAATACAAGCCAAAAAGGGGATCTTCTCCAGGGAGCTTTATAATTAGACCCGGTAACATCGTCGTGCATATGCTTTACAAACTTCGGGCAGCCGCTATGAGATCCCATTGCAAGAAGTTGGTTCATCAAGTTTTCTGTGATCAATCCGGGATGAAGAGAATCCCGCTGTCCCGGTTCCCGAATTCCAGCCTTTGGTATTCCGGGTACCATATCAAACACTTGCTCTCGAGAGAGCCGCGCTAATTCCCGTGCAAGATATGCTTGAAACTCTGGCTTGGTAATCGTTTCAACGGGGATTTTTACGCTTAGTCCGGGGAAATGGCGGAGTAAACGGTCGTTTGCTTTGATCACGCCATCGCAACTCGGAGAGGCTTCAAATGCGTCGATGATAACACTACGAGCCTGTGTGTCACATTGCATTATCCACCCGCAGTTCTGCGCGCGCAGAAAGCACATCATGAAGCCTGGTACAATTAAATAAGTTAGATAAGGATTTGACTCCGCTTTCGACATTTGGGACCTCTCACCAGAATTTTCTAGGTTTCCTAATGTCTGACAGAGACCAGCCTCAGAGAGGCTGTCCTCCTTAGCAACCGTTCTCAGATTCTCGAGCATATTGGCGACAGAACGCCATGCAGGTTGGGCCTCTATAGGACCCTCCACGAGAAAAAACCGCGTTGCTTCCTCCGCCAACGCGATAAGGGCCAGCTCATGCTCCCATTCATTAAGATGTCCTGCTTCAGGAAGCTGAGGAGGGAAGATGATATGATGAAACAAAAATTGGAAATCTGGCTCCTCAATGCTGCCTGCCATCTTCCAATCGTTTGATCATAGAAAAGCACCTTGAAAAATGGGACAACTAACAAGGTTGCAACTGTCTTATAAGGCGCAAGTAAAAAAAAGAGGGAGGATGTAGAGAAAAAAAAACAAAGATTCTTTGTGGGAAATGGTTATATTGGTGGCCCATATGAGTGCAAATGAAAAAAACGCTTTTTTGCCGCCGCTGAGAGCATTCTCCCAAACAAACAACAGACTGCTCCAGAATTCAACGTTTGTCTTGTGTCAAATCCAGTTGCTGATATCTCTGATGCAAAGAGATGCACATCCATCAAACTGTTATTATCATTCTAAGAACTCACGATCACAATTCTCATTTCTTTGTGCATATCAGTATGATTTTAAAGGAGCGACTGAAAGCTCCATGGCCACAAAGTTCAATGGGGACAACCGCAGGGTCACTGTGTCAAGTGGGTAGCAGTTTTAACCACTAGTCTTAAGAGAATGTCTCCTAATTCTCATGGCATTAGAGCTGTTTTAACTGCTGATCTACCAACTTGACACCCCCAACACTGAGGTTTTGTGTCGAATGTTCGGAATTATTATTCAATCATCTGCTTGAAAGAACGTCAAAAACTGCTTGTGGTTCTTTATTGATTGCTGCAGAGTTGTCGGAATTTCCTGATCAAAGCTGTGTTTGAACTTGCATTGTTGTTGTCACAGCGAATGATACACTGTTCCGTGCTCATACTGTCAGTGGCAGCTCTTAACCACAACGTCAAAAGAAAATATGCTCTAATGCATTGCTTTGGCTGCCAGTCTACCAACTCGACACGTTACCGAGTCTCCAAACTTGCCCATCGGCTGGAAAAAAATCCCATCCAGCCGTATATCGTGGCCTGGTCACGAAACCTCATGGACCACGGGTTTTGCAAGCTTGACCGGGGCTAAGCATAGTCAAAAGCAAACCCAGAGGAATAGCGAAGACATGGGCGGCAATCGGCGACGGGCCGGGCCTTCAACGACATATATCAGGAACATGATGTCCCCAGAACGTGCTTGATATCCTAAATACGCTCGACGCACACAGTTCAAGTTAGCGAGGAGTAAATACGAGCTATGCGCTTTGCTAACCTGATTATTTAATGGCCATCGAAAAGCGTGCACCACTTTCGCCAGAGACCCAAACAAGTGCAACAGGTACGGAATAGCCGCCTTGGTCGAATTTAAATCTCAAGGACAGGATTATCCAGTTCGACGGCCGCAGATATTTCTTCCCAACGGAAAACCGCCAGACAAGTGGCGATCCCACATCTCATCCTGCCGCTTGTCAAATGGAGCGCCGTCTCCAAGAGAATGCCTTGACAGTTTTCTCACAGCAGACCTTCCAATTGGGATAAGGGAGTCGAAGCGGAGGGCCCTATCAGCGAATCACCGATACAAGCAAAGCCAGGAGACAGCACCCTCCGCCGGCCCCAGACCACATCGACCACGGGCTCTTGTCATGGTACGAGTGAGTTGAGAAAGAAAGAGAAATTGACAAGTTAGTGCTGAGTGGCTAGAAAGCCAGAACATCCAGTCAATGGCTTCATAATATAGGTTCAGAAAGATACCACTTCATATGGATGTTTGGAGGTTAGAAACTAGTAACTACCATTTATAGGCGGGGGCCGCAGGTAGTTTAACCAGTTGTAGTTAACTAGTTACTAACTACGGAAGCCCATAGAGGCCATTGCGCTAACTAGTTAGAACTTGTTTTTGCGTTAGAAAATGCAAATTAATGCGAAACTATCAACGTTCAATAGTTTGGTGTTTTTGGATGGACACACTCTTCAACACCCAGGGGACTTCATGGGGGTGTTGTAGGTTTGGTTCTCTCAGAATCTTTCCTCAGCTTCCATAACTACTCCCGCTGTCCTTAACCCACTTATTCAGTTAAAGCCCACCGTCTTCATTTCTCCTTTTAGTTACAGGACCCCTCACAGTTCCCCCTTTCCCACCGCAGCATGGCGTCGCCCGCCCATCATCCTATGAGGGCGTTTTCGATTGACCCAACCGCTCTCACCATCATCAAGCGTCCTTTGAGGGCCTTATCAACTATCCCTGCCTGGCGCCCTTAACTGCTGATGAGCACTCTCGCATCCAAGGGGCATTGGACAAGATTATCAATCGTCGTCTTGCCAATCACGGTGGCTCGCAAGGGAGGATATGGTCGCCATTTACTCGTCCGTCATGCCTACGACTACTTGCGGTCTGGATCGTCCAAGAATACATTCTTGCGAGTTTTTCTTCAAGGCTATGGGGCTAGATATCAACACGGGTGATGATCAACTCCCTCTGAAACTCATTCATTTTGCAGACATGCTCCTCAAGCAGTTCTTCTTCCCATGTTTGTGCTGCATCTGCTAACTAGTTACCCTGTCATTTCCACATTCACTAATCCTTTTATAGTGAAAGTAAGTAGAAAAATTACCTCACAACCTTCTCCCGCATGGCTTTCAGCATTGCAAAGTGTTTTGTGACCAACATCGTTGTGTGATCTTCTGGGTTTTTGACGCGCTATAAGAAGTAAAGCGAACAAATCACATGGTTTGGATGCTAAAAAATGATGATTGGAATCTGCTTGAAGATGAGGATCGATTTGATCACTTGAAAGCAACCCACATCCTTCTTCACTCCCTTACACAAATAAATTTCAAGGTATACTTTGATGCCGGCAAGGAACATACCTACCACACTGACAGTTTCCTCAATCTAGTCTCGGCAGCACGTCGAGGACTAGCCGTTACTGCCAAACCCCTGGAAGAGTGATAGATGCTCCCTCCACCCAGCTACTTACTCCACACCGGGCCATTTCTCATATCCTTCACTTGTCAGGGGCGGATATTGAAAAATACTCCAAGATTTTGAGGAAACAGGTGTGCAAGGTGATGGACCCACAGATCTGGGACCTATTGTGATCCTCAGACTAGGTGGTTGGCTACTCGCGCACCGCGCCCACCTCTATAGATGGTGTTGTTGAAGTCCATTAAATAATTGTCGGATGGAATTTGAGGTTATAACTCATGGCATATGCAACTCTAGGGAATGCTCTCTTACAAATAATGCCTTCAGCAATTTTTTCCTCTCCTACCCCATCATTCCAATTGCACTCAAATGAAGGCATTCGATTACTTTTCCTTCTGTATTTTGATTTTCTTGCTAGAAAATCTCATCCCAATCCTGAAAGATCATCAAGTGTTGAGTGATCGACCCGTGACACTCAGCTCAGACAGAGCATGAATTGATGGCGTGTAGTTAGTTGATACAACTTTTTAACCCCCCATCACCACCTATACGACATTACAAATTGAAATAAACATTGTTTCCTACATACTTGGCGCACAGAGTAATAGTCAGTTTCAGGGAATTCACAAAAAGAAAACAGAAATTCAATGTCAACGTGATTCTATGGATTGAGCATTTGTCCTAAAGGTTGGCTTGGAGCATTGATGACCATTGAACAGGAACTCCACGAGGTTGATGTCTCAGTTTTCGGCCAGGCAAGTTGCTATTTATGGGTGCTTGAGTCCTGCACTGGACGTCATAATGCGCTGGATCCAGGGCCTCCCAACACATCGACCTCTACTCTTTGGATGGGCACCAGGCATGACTGGGGATTTGATGCACAGACATGATAGTTACCACCTCCAGATCCCAAGAGGTCTTCTCGCTCTGCAAACGGCATCATAGTAGTAGCGATGGCTCCCCATGGTCCGGGTGCAACAAACCCTTCCAGACCTCCAAAAAAGCTTTGCCAGGCGTCCTCTTGGCGAGACCGCGCCACTTGCATGGGTCGATGGTGCTAGTTAGTTAGTGAGTCTTGGATAGCGGCTGTGTCCAAACGATCACCAGCATTCGTGCATTAGCGCTGCATGGTGGATGCCACCAGGGCCAATTGCTACCAACCCCAATTTTTGCGCCGACAACATGCCTGGCTCCGGGTTTGTTGTAACAACAACAATTTTGGATCATGGGCCTTCAACCGCTTGCCAACAAACAGACTAGACTTGATGCTGCTCTAAACTGCCCAAACCCGGTGGTCTGGTATGCAAGCAAAGACTGCATTGGATGACTCGCTGATTTGAATGCGTGTCTTAAAAGAGCGAAGATATGAACCCTGCAATGTTTGATTACCGAGCGAATACCCCCCTTTTTTCCCCCCATCCATCCCTTTTCGCCCGGAAGAGATGGCGAGTTGCCCAGCTCGTGCTGGTCAAAGAAAAACACTTGCGTGCTCTTCGACTTTGTATCTCAGTTGATGTCCCGCCGAAACTGATCCTGAAATGCCCTGTTATGTGTCTGATGGTAACCAGAATGTCATCAAAATAACCGGACTCGGCAGGTTTGATCCATAATAGCGCGCGAATACTTGGGGGGGGTCAGAATGAGGTCCGGCCAGGCTTTAACTGCTGCTGCCAGTGTCACTGCTGCAGCCGGTGCTACCGCCCTTTCTCTGCTAAAACGAAATCAATCTGGTGGAACACCATCTTGCGCAGTAAGCAACCCTCCATCAAGATCATGCAGACGTTCTGAAGCTCATGATACTGATTGAAAAGAGGAATTAGGAAGGTTGTTTCCAGCGTGCTGTGAATGATTGGGCTTGCTCCAAGTGGCTATCGGATCCGGAATGCTGCTTATGGAGGCCTTTTGCTATCCAGATCGGGAGATGTCTGGAAGATAACTGTTCGACTAGCGATGGCTCTGATGCCTGGGATTATCTCAAAAATGAATGTAAATCGGCAGAAATTACAATTCCGTGGAACTATGCAAGCTTGACGGAGTACCTTGAGATGCATTCAACCACGGAGAGCGCTCCAACGAGTTTGTTCTCCGACATAGCTCCTCCCATCATGCCCGACCCTACTACAACCACGTCCACCTCTTTAAAAACAATGCAATCCACCGCCACGTTGACTTCTACTCAAAATGCATTTCCAACCTCGACGGAAATAACTGGAATTGCGCCTCCTACTTCCACTCCGACCGATTCCTGGTCGCCAGTGGATGAGCCGGTCTACGTCGAACATAGCGACGGTGGTCTTTCTGTCGGTTCAATCGTTGCGATTTCTGTCGTAATACCGTTAGCCGTCATTATAGGAGTGATGTTGGTAGCAATGTGGTGGCGAAAGCGAAGAACTAAGAGCAAGAATGAGGCCGACGGTGGCATAAATACAGAAGAATTGCGCCCAGATGGACCAGACGATGCGCCAGGAACGAAAGAGGTTTTCCCTCCAGCGATTTACGAAATCGGCGGCACAGAGATAAACAGAAACGACAGCAACTATCTCGAACTAGATGCCGCACCAGTCCTACCCAAATTCGACGGCGACTCCTTCACCACTCCACGAATGTCCCAATCTGAAGCGGGCTCTGCCACCCTCCAGTACTGGAACGCTAAACCAACTAGCGACATAGATCCAGATAGAATCTCCTTCGCAAGCTCCTCCAGACACCAACGAGGCGGCAGCGGCTCGAGGCTCCCATTAAACCCCATAAACTCTTCATCGAATCAACCCGGACCACTCCGAACCTCAGATCCGCCGCCGTCATCATCATCACGTCGTCCATCTGTGGTCGAAACACCCACCAGTCCCTCCCAAGATCAAAGCACCGAGATAGATCACTTGCTAGAAAACCTAGCGGTGGTAGAAGGGCGAAGAAAAGATCGAGCGTCGCAATTGCAAATCCTACAGGCAGAAGAGATGGCGATAAGGGCGGAGGAAGCAGCGATATTGGAACAGCTTCGCAAAAGAGCTTCTATGATACCAGCTGGGAAGGGATCGCCTAGGATGTCTCAGGATAAAAGGGAATGATAGATTATTCTTACGACAAATGGCGTGGAGTATAGGTCTTTGATTCCATCTTATACCCTTCCGTGTTCTTTTTTCTTTCTTGACAGGAGTGCTCGGAAGCAAGCATTCCATTTTTCTGCGACTTCAGTACTATACTTCCCCAAGTAGCAAATTGCCTACGAAGAAAAATCTCGACCTGTGACGTCCTCAGTTATTTATCTGGTTGGGGCTTGCATCACGCATTTCCTAACCACTGGTGTACAATGGCCTCATGTACCCCATGCGCATATATTGAGCTTTTAGAAAAGCCTTGGTAACTATAAATGCATGTATATACCCCATAGTTATTATGATTCCCATACTTTCTACAGTAACTGATGCAGGCGGTTATTATGGAGTGGATTTCATCATGGTATGACCACTAGCTAGCTACCCTGGCCACATTGTAACATCCAGTAGTTTACATTAGTTATTGTGTGATATGAAGTTCTGTCTTGGGCGCTTAACCTTGAAAACACATTCGACTCGCCAAATGCTACGGCTGCTGCATTTAAGCCCATCGAGAAAAATCTCGGGCTACTCTTCTACACACTTGTTCAAGTATCGAAACCCTTCGCTTCCGTTTGGCCAGAATTTATTCTTTCAACGCTTGAGAAACTCTTCATCATTTGCCTGTCCACCGCGTTCTCTGGAAGAGCCTCCTCCATTGTTGTATTAATGGCAATAAGGAGTCGAGGGCCTAGAGATTATCATCTAGGAGGCTATCATCCGACACATATGATTTTGGCTCATACTCGACAGTATGAGGACCATCAACGAAACGTGTTCGTCGCTCTCAAGATTGTCGTTGCAGGTGCTTCCCGTGAAAACAAAGAAAAGGAAACATTAACTACATGCGCTTTTGGTGGGGAATCAACGGTGTATCGTGATCACTAGCTGTGGGCTGTAGTGCTGCAGTGTCAAAAAGTGAAACTATGCCATGGAAGTTCCTAGTGAATGTAGCAAGGCCAATACCTGCGTAGGTTCTTCTGGGCTTGGACTACATTCACTCATGCGGCATTGTGCATGGAGGTATGTACGGTCCCGGGGATATCCCCAAGATAGCTAGGGAAGAAAACATCTGATTTGCTATGATCAGACCTACACTCGAACAATATCCCCTTCTGACTCCCGGGTTATGGAAACTACGGCATTGAGGACATTTATCGTCGATTTGGAAAGCCCATGAGGCTACCTGTCCGTCGTCTGGATGGTAAATCACCTGGGCTCGTAATACCTCGATACTGTGTCCGACTCTTCAGCCGTGCGGAGAGATTAAAGAGGACGCCCAAATGGTCATTGCAGATTGTGGCGAAGCTTTCTTCCCAGCCAATCCACCGAAACAACTCCACACTCCGACCCTTCTCCTGCCGCCCGAGTATCTATTCCAGGAGCGCCTTGGACCCGCAATCGATGTGTGCATTCTCGGATGCACAATTTACAATCTTCTCGGCGAACGTAGCTTGTTCGAAGGATTCGTGTCCGATGAAGATCACACAGTGGCAGAGATCATCAGCACCCGGGGAGGTTTACCCGGACGGTGGTGGGATCGGTCGCCAAAGAAGACGGATCGTGGAAGAAGGACACGCATCGTGCTCATTCTCCCTGGTCTCGGCCTCTGAATGAAAGACTGAAAGTTATGGGCCGTGGCGGGGAGTTTGGCTCTGACGAGATGGTTTGTGTCGAGAAACTGCTGAGAGCGATGCGGGTACTCGAGCCGACTCAGCGGGTTACTGTGAAGGGCACAGTTGCATCAGAATGGATGCAAAGATGGGGGTTTGCCGGGCAATAAAGCACGCCATACTGGGAAACATGGAAGTGAAGGTATCTGGATTCCGTGAATCCTGGCAGTTGGAGCCTAACCAGTGAGCTCAACAGAGTGAAGCTCGCCTCGAATTCACATCCCAGCGCAAGAAGTGAGGTCAAACTTGAGTCACATGCCATCAACTAGTGAGCCGACTAGCGTGGAATGGAAAGAGATATAAACCCCAGCCTCCGCCCGCCTTCTTCCCTTCCTCTTCCTCTTCCTCTTCCTCTTCCAAACATATTTCTCGAGCTCCAGCACAGTTTATGAGCCCATCGCATTCTTGTTCGATTTGATATCCCTTATTGCGATATGACCTTACCAAGGTAACTATCCTATTAAGATTTAACTAACATCCATCTTCCCACATACCTCCTTTCTAACATCTTTGATCCATTTACTTGGGCTTCATGTTCCCAAAGAAAGACCAAAACAGGCTTTGAGCAACTGCCACCCCGGACTCACAGACATCTGTTACTGTACTATCTTTATCACAATGATAATACTGATCTTAGAGTCAGAATGGTGCTGAAGTGGTTCGCCATTTCCACTACTTTCTTACAGGAAGTGTGGGAATCTTTTGTGGACTCGGTTGCTGCAACCAAACCAGAATGGTGCTGAGAGCCTTCGAAGTGTTTCTATTACTTTCCTACAGGAAGTGTGGGAGACTTTTGTGAATTTAGATTGCGGCAATCAAACCAGAATGGTGCTGAGAGCCTTCGAAGTGTTTCTATTACTTTCCTACAGGAAGTGTGGGAGACTTTTGTGAATTTAGATTGCGGCAATCAAACCAGAATGGTGCTGAGAGCCTTCGAAGTGTTTCTACTACTTTTTTACAGGAAGTGTGGGAGACTTTCGTTAATTTAGATTGCTGCAACCAAGTTCAATGTGACTCTTAACCGATCGAGAGTTAATCGGCAATCAAGCCCGTCAGTCGAGAGATGAGTTGACTGAATAAGTGGGAATCATTCGTCAACCTGATTGTTGCCGCCATGCTTGATTCGGCAAGCCAGCCCGTCAGTCTAGGGATGACTTGACTGAATATACCTAAAACCTGTCCGACTCCGAGTTCAAACCAATCGAGGAGCAAATCAAAAGCAGTCAAGGCACTGACTACGCTCCTGCAATCCCCAATCATCCTTCTTTAAAGCGTGGAACTCTTAGGGCTCCCCACCAGCCCGCGGCAAAAGTCTCAGAAAAAGAAAGAAAACACAATGGCGCCAATGCCCCGAAAAAGCACTCCGGTGCAGAGCGATATCATGGTCCGGACTCGGGGGGAAAAGCATTTCTGTCACCTCCCAACATTATAAAGATTTTTTGAGAAAATACAGGTTACAGAGTCCGTGAATTGCACACTGCAAGCCATACCAGGGTGAATTAACTCTTAAGATGGGCTCTATCGATAGAGAGCTTGAATGCAGAAGCTTCATGACAAAGACAGATTCACCAAGTAATTCGGGATACACATATCTATTCCCACCAAGGGACATACATTGGGAGTGAACTAATATGTCCCCTTCCACATGATTGTCAGCGACGACTAGTGGAAGACTATAATCAGTTTAGGACTCCTCATTTTCAAAAGCCATACCCCCCCATGGGGTTGAACATCTGATGGGCTCGTCGCGGCAAAAGCATGGAAAACGGCTGTTCCGTGAAACTTAATGTCTCTAAACCGGAAGTACGTCTAGATACGTTAAAAACAGCCCGCTAACAAGCCACTATATGCCTACAACATGCCTTTGATACACAAGCAAAATGCTGCGGTCGCAAGCACAAACCAATGGAACTTAACGTTGGTGATATGGTCTATTTATCAAAGCAAAATATACGAACTTATAGGCCAAGCCCCAAATAAGATCATTGTTATTTAGGGCCTTTCTTGATTATAGCGGTTTGCGGCAAACAAGCTTATACGCTCCGGTTACCAAAACCCCTAGAGTGATGGATCCGCTCAATGCTAGATAGGGCTGGCATTATGGACCCGCTTAGTGCTAGTTCGGCCCTATTAAGTTACAACCTTCCCAGATGGCATTGGCAGAATCTAGAGCCAGCGAAGTCGCGAAGCGCGCCTGAGACCCTGCTGTGGGAGAATATCTCAGCTCTTTGTTGAGGAGGAAGAGGAGGTAGAAGCCGTTGCGCTCGACTCCATGAAAAACATTTGGTCAATGATGGTGTGGTCACCGGCAATACTGGGAAGCGCGTATGATTGTTGAACATAAGGGAAGAGGCGCTTTCAGCAACTATTGCAATGATATTCGAAATCTTGCTACGGATAATGATGGCAACGGAACTAGAGTTGTACAAGGCCCCAATGGGCGCACAGAGGATGCACTCTGTATCCATAAGTTCAAAGGAAAACACTGACAACTCAATTAGATCGGCAGCAAGATGATAGCTGAAAACTGCCAATTTGGTATGCTTTTCGGTGGGTTAAGATTCATTTTTTTTTTTTGTCATGACTGAGGACATCGGCCCTAGCGGTGGGATGGCTATGAGGCAAAAAGGCATTACCCCTGCAGTGCCAGAAAAATGAGCATAAGCAGATCCTTGGAAGTCACTCAAAAATGAAGCCAAACTGAACCCGCAATGAGGCAACAAATTATCACATACCACGACTACCAGGAGAACGTAATGCCCTCGAAAAATGTACATGGCATAAATTTGCTCTGGTTTATAGTCTTCATATGCTTTCAGAAACCTTCCTCAAGGTCAGGAGTATACACACAGCTGCGCATGAGGTGAAAGAACATTAACGTTTGCCCTTTGAATGCGGATACCCTGCACACCTCCAAGCACCTTCGCCTGCGAGTCCCATTGGCCTTGAGAAACGGCAACACTCGCTATTTGATATTATAGTGAAAGATTACCCAGATACACTCGTGGGGCTGTCACTTACTGAATCTTGATGAAAGACTGATGCTAAAAAGTCAGATGCAATAATACTTAGTTGTCTCTGCTACAATAGAAAAGATGGCTACAGTGCATGGACATTCGAATTCAGTCCTCTGTGCAACCCCAGCTGGAGTTGCAGCCCATGGGATTAATGGATAGACTCTACACGAATGATTCCGTTTTCCATTGACTTTGCAAACTATCACCAGACTCTGCGGTCCGGGCAAATGGGAATTCTTTAATGAGCCCAGAAATCGAATACCATAAGGTGACATTTAAATGCTTCTTTTGCCAAACGACAACATATACTAGCTATGACATCTGAGACTCCCTCGCCCGTGCCGTAGGAGTCTCCGTGATACGGGTTCGATCCAGATTTTGAGCAGGAAGAGGCCCCTCCACGCTGACGGACTCACCCAGACTTCATATCCGCCATGCTCCGCTGGATGGTGTATGAGATACGATCTTTTCTTTTCCCTCTTGGAATCTTTCATATGCTCAGATGAGCTCATGCATAAAGTGTGATTATCAAGATCATGCTCACACATGAGATTCAGACACACTTACAGTGCCTCCAGTCTGAGATTATAAATTGACTTTAATTAACATCAATGGATTTGAGGACATTGATGATGAGAAGACTGCAGGCAACGCGGAAAATAACACTGTTGCCATATGTTTCAACTTCCTAGCAGTTGTGCAGAATATGCAATCATGACCGCTATTAGCAAAAGTGATTTTGAAACCGCATTTCAGGATGCAAGGTACTCTACACGGCTGTTAGCAAGATGCGTGTCTACACTTGACAGGAGTATGGATCCGTTTACCGGGTTCTTCTTAGGCTTTCTGTCCCAGCCTTGCCTCTCCGGATAGGTAGAGCAATGCAGCAAATTGGCTGTCTTGACAATGAGCATTAAAATTGCCCGCCAGAAAGCCAAGGGCAAAATACAAGTCTTGAATTTAGTTTCCAGAGGTTGTGGTGCCTGCCTTTCAGACACCAAACAGAAACTCTAGGCTCCGAGCCTGAAGGGATATCAAGTATTTTCTTTTCGAGATTCGGCTATGTCTTGTGGTTTAATGATGGAAATGACCTATATCCCACCTTCTTCTGGGAGTGCTATTATGATTTTCAGATATCCTGACCAGAGGGCTTCAACAAATGGCAATTAGAGGGACAACAGAGTATATCAACTTGGCCGATATCAGCATGCCATCTGAGTACAAGACAAGCTGGTACTATTCTTGGGGTTCAATCCAGATATCGATTGCGGGCTAGGAAATACAAACGCATTTAATCCCAGAGGGCCACTGCCGACTGATGGCTTCACTAACAGCGATTTTATATTGCTGATAAAATACTTTTCAGCCTACCACCTGAGCTGTGTTGCGCATCCATATTATAATGGAGAATATATACACACTAAATGGTTGAATTAAAAGAGAGAGTGATGGCTCTTAATAAGAATGATGAGCCTTCATTGAAAGAATATTTTGGTTTTATGCAACTAACTACCAGAGGCAATGCTTGGATCTTTAGCTGAAATCAGTCATCCTTCTCTGAACTGTCCCAATGTTCAGATCACTACAGTGAGTACTTTCAGGCTGCAAACCCACTAATGGACCTCACAAAGTGATCCACTCTTATGTGGTAAGCCCTGATCCAGCTGAATTTCCTCTGTTGAAGAGCTTTCATGCAGCCTTGAAGGAATACTAACTAAATGGAAAGTTGTTCTCAGTGCTTTGGGCATGTTATGGCACATTAATTCCCACCAACTCTTTCAGCAATATGGGCCAAAGGAAGATTTGGCCATCATGTTGACTACCCATGCTTTCGTCGAAAGTTGAAACATGCTTTTTGGTATCTTCATGGAATCATGCCTACCAACTCTTTCAGCAATATGAGCCAAAGGAAAATTTGGCCATGATGTTGAACACCCATGCTTTCGTCGGACCATACTTTTGTTGGAACATGCTTAACATGCTTTCGTCAGAACAACAAACAAAAACAACTCCCTGTCATCAGAGAGGAATGGAATCCCCCACAGGCCGACTCAACCTGCATCTATGCCCTTGAACCGAAACCGTAGAAAAAATACTGAACTGACCAGATAACTGACCCGAAACAAAAACAACTACTCGGCCAGAAATAATTGAAGCATATCAAAAGCAACCCAGAATTTGTGGAATCAGGGCGTTCTATATATTTTCCAAATCTGCCTTCTCAGTTTAATGGACTTTCGAAACCCCCGATATATGTCAGAGGGAATGGAACATAGTGGGATGCATACATTTTGGACTTTCTAGCGCTGGCTAGAGAGTGTTCACTCTTTTAATCAAGTGGGAAAGTTCTTAATAATATATGTTTCTAAAACTGTCTGATCTTGAACGGATAAGATTTTTATACCCGACTTCACATGTTGGTGGATCGGGTCCCAACGCCGTCGGAAAAATCACTTACATTGGTGCTCTTCATCCAGAAATATGGAGAGAACTGAACACGAACGCAGAAGTTCCCTGTGGAATCA
>LJPK01002425.1:0-31108 GCA_001430945.1 Amauroascus niger
CTTCCAGATCTTCCACATGTCTGTATAAATCTTTTTGATTCTATTCTCTATTGTCTTCAGAACAGATTGTGTGTCATGTGAATGTTTATCAAAGTGAAAATCTGCTTCATTAGCCATTCAATCCCTGTTCTCAAGACTGACTTTCTTTGGCATGGTGCTGCTTACTGCTTCCAGATCTTCCACATGTCTGTATAAATCTTTTTGATTCTATTCTCTATTGTCTTCAGAACAGATTGTGTGTCATGTGAATGTTTATCAAAGTGAAAATCTGCTTCATTAGCCATTCAATCCCTGTTCTCAAGACTGACTTTCTTTGGCATGGTGCTGATTTTGCATAATTTGGGTGGATGGAAATGTAGAACTCACAGAGACTTTTTTGAGCACTGGGGAATACAGATGGGTGTTGGAAGAAACTGCACTTGAAATAGTATCTATGTATAACAACCATCAAAGACAGAGTAGAGAGAATGAGTCAGAGAGGGGAGGGCAGACCCTTCTCAAAAATTTGAGCATCCAGCTGTTGATGCATGGTCAAGGCAGAAATATTTGAATCATTGTGTAAACTTGACTGAACATGATGATGCTTTCAGCAGGCGGGCGACTGGTGGGGAGGCCGGGTTATTGAGGCTGGTGAGGCAGATGGTGAGGATGTTACGAAGGGGTGAGGACAGAGCGGCGAGCCTCCCGCACTAATCCGGATGCGGCGCTGCCAGATTCCCGCGTAACAACCTGAATTACTTCCATACTACATTTCGTACATTCGGGATGAAGCTGCGCGAAATCAAGCGTTTCTTATAACTAATCAACCATGATGTCTGCCCAAATGGATTGTGGGCTTGAGCTAACTAACGCTGGTAGCTTGTTTTTTGGTAGAAGCTTCTCGCTGAGGTTAATTGCTTCGCGACAAAGCTCAAAACCGAACAACCCCCTGCCCAACCTCGCATCCCGAGCACAGCCACAATTTTTTGAGCGCTTCTCCTGCCGTCGGAATGAACGACTTGCTTCCCCGGAGGCAATCTGACATTGCGAGTCGAATCCAATGCATCTCTTTCCCCCGCCTTCCTTGCTTAGAGACCCTTTTTTTCGCTGGAAACACGTAGGTTCTCCTGACTGCCGCAATGCACAGAGGGGTACGGAGGAGTTCCGGAAGTACGATTCAAATTTCATAGCGGACGCGCTTGAACTTACTAGCCACAGTTGTCCTGATCCAAGTGTGGCTCGTTCGCATCGTCCACGTCTCCATTGTTCGAGACCTATTTCGACCCCAGGATCAGGAGATCGAGTTCCCGTATGGCCGGTTTGACAACCCATACCGAACCTTGTAGGGAATATTGTGATCAAAAAAAAAGAGGCTGGAGTAGATTGTCGAGTCTAATTAATTAAATCTCCATTCGGGGTTGAATCAGTAGCCCATCCATGGTTCTTTCTATAGCTGCTGCGAAGGGAACAGGTTCCATCAACTGCCACTATTGTTAGGTTGGTTAGATGAAATATCCATGATGCCACGTCTCCAGTTCCACATCTACCTTACCCCTCTTACTTTCACCCGTGTGTACGAAGGCGTGAAGAGATTTCCTTTGCACTTCGTAACTATCAAACAGGATGGGGTGAGATGGTCATCCGCGAAGGTTGGGTTTAGCTAACTAGAAGGTTAACTAGTTCGCCGTAGAAATAGTTTTTCCTTCCCGTTCCGATGGTGCATACCGAAATGCCGACCTCAATTCTTGCCGTACCTCCTTTGGCGGAAGGGTGAGGTGAGGGGAGTGTTTTGACAAGATCCTTTTTTTCCGGTTTGATCGTTAGTTAGTTACTTAACCATGGCTCTGCGAATACGTATGTCGTCTCATTCAATCATGTCCGAAATCCTGAGTGTTCCCCATGCCTGCAGCTGCTGAAATTCAACCTTAGTATCGAGGCCGCCGTTGCGGCTCTCGCGATTAGTTCCCGAACAAACCGTGATTACAAAATCTCTAGCCATTGGCTTCTCGAATCAAGCTAGGTACATCAGCGCAGGGCCTTGGACTCCTTTCTGGCACTTCTTTATTCTGATGTATATCTGTACCCAGGTTTCAGTCCACCTCAACAGGCCCCGAAGTGAAAACCCTTCAAGATGGCCAAAAACTCCTCGCCGCCCAGCGCCTGAATCGTCCCGTCTCACCGCATCTGGCTATCTACAAATGGCAAACCGGTGCCATTATGTCGTCCCTTGAGCGCCTCACAGGTATAATGTTCTCTGGAGGTCTCTACCTTTTCGGCACTGCGTATGCTCTCTCCACGATCTTGGGCTGGGACCTATCGTCTGTCTCCATGGCGGCCGCGTTCGGCGCAATGCCTTTTGCTGCTAAGCTGGCGGCTAAGTTTACCGTTGCATGGCCTTTCCTGTTTCATTGCTTTAATGGAACAAGATATATGTTTTCCTCGTGGGGGAAGCTTTTAACCAACAAAGCTGTTATCAGGTCAGGGTTGGTGACTGTCGGTGCTGCCACAGTCGGGGCGATTGCTTTGGCTTTGCTCGGTTAGAAATACCCATTTGCAGTGATGAATTTGGTAGAATTAGATTTTTTGCAACACAATCAATTGAGCCAACCTTGTGCAGGTTATTGACTTTACCACCCCGTCCCATGGAACAATCCCGCCAGGAGGGCATCAGCTCGATAACCCCGCTGTATCTCCAACTGTATGCTATATAAGTACAAAATGAAATAAAAAATATCTGTGATCTTGGCCATTGCACTGCTGGATGCTGTTGAATTGATATCGAATATGAGCCGAAATTCCCGAAAAACGGATATCTTCAAGCTCATGCCGATGCCATACCGTCATGTTACAAGTAGAGTGCTGTGTGTATTGATAGTGCTGTACTGTACGGTAACAATCGCATTACAGTTGGCGCCACTAAAAGCGGCCAGACTTTCTTCCCAGACCAGCCTAGTCGGTCTTCCAGCTGCCCAACTTCCCCCGATTTTTTGCAATTGAGACGCGGAATGTTCGTGAAACCAAGCGCAGATTCGCCCACCAAAGGAAAGGAAAAAAGAGACATCGAGAGCAAGGGGCCCTCCTACGCTAGGCCTAGTCCCACGCGCAACTGGAGCGAGTCTTTGAAATTTGAGATCAATTCCGTGGAGACATACGGAGTAGTTACCCTTTCAACACACAACCCGCCGTCCCAACCAATCAAATACATGCATACCTTTTGCTCCAGGAGTACTGAATCATCCTGAAAACCCAAAACACGGCACGTCTGGCTTGATCCCTTGATCTCTTGCAGACGGAAAAAGCGCACAAAATGTCTGAACGGGGTTCCTTTCGCGGTGGTTTCTCTCGCGCTGGCGGCCGGGGTGGAGGACGCGGAGGGCGCGGAGGGAGAGGTGGCGGTGCATCCGGTGGCGGTGCAGGACATCAGCAGCAGCAAGGCGGGCAGCACGAGAAGCCGAAGAAGGAGAATATCCTTGATTTGACAAAATACATGGACAAGGAGGTCCATGTCAAGTTCAGTGGTGGAAGAGAAGGTGGGTTGTTTTCGTTCGTCATGGGCGTGTTTTGCATGTCCATTCTTTTTTTTTCGGCTCGGCTGGAGTGCCCAAACTCTCCAGAAACGGAGATCTGGTCTATTTCTGCTTCTCATCACAAATATCCTTGCTCCCGTGGTCTCGCTGTGGCTGTCTTGGTTTTCTGTCGTCTTGATGGTCTTCATTTAAACAAGGCGTGACCGGCCCTACAAGGCCATGTTAGAAGGCCGATATTTTGCAAAGCAAGGGACAGTCTATTGGGTTTCCCCATGTACTCTCTGTATTGCGGCGTATTAAGTTAACAGACGTCTGACTGCATTTTTGGTTACAGTTACCGGCACTTTGAAAGGGTACGACCAACTCATGAATCTTGTGCTTGACGAGGTAAAGGAAGTCATGCGCGGTGAGTAAATTTGTGTCTCGTTCCCCCAGCGGCGCAAACCGTGACATAGGCAGCAAAACTGACTGTTCAAATAGATGATGAAGGCAATCAGACGACTCGTTCTCTCGGGTTGATTGTTGCCCGGGGCACGTTGCTAGTTTTGATTTCACCCGTTGATGGGAGCGAAGAGATAGCCAATCCATTCTTACAGCAAGAAGAAGATTGAGCAGAAGACCGGGCGATCTGAGGATATCTAATCCTTATCCACAAGGTTTTTTCGATTCATTTCGATGCAAGGCAAAGGCCTAAAATGGGAGTTAGGAAAAAAGGACTTTTACGTATCAGAACAGACATGGGGAGATTGATTTCTTTCTGTGTCGATGGTGGCTATGACGAATGCACTGTTCCGGATTATTACAATTAGGAGGCGCAGATTCAGCGTCAAAGTTGTGTACCGGCGGCGGGACATTTGGCGAGCATGAAGGCTAGGGTTAGCGGTGGTACTCCTATAGCCGAAAAAGCGAGGAGTGATAAGCATGGAATGAAACAATGGTACTCGGTCTAACCTGCAGCATGAATGTCTCGAAATTCTGCCAGTCGTAGCTATTTAACTAATGCCCTAGGAAGGGGAGCATATCGCATCTCCTCTGAACATCTCATCGAAACGAACGACAGCTAGCTCTAATTATTAGATCAATGGATCTGTGCATGTAGTAAAGACGAGAATATGTATGCTGCTCTTGGGATACACCTCCGCCGGGTGAGTTGAGGCACGGAAATGCCATCTGACGTCGCCAAGGAGCCAGTTCCGTGAAGGGCGTGTCCTCTTGCGCCGTAGCTATTTAAGAAGAAACATCGGCCAAAAATGAAGAACTGTATATTTCCTCTTCAGCATCCCAAAGATGTCATCTTCAAACAAACTCCTATACACCAAATCTCTAGCCTTGCTATGATTCAGCGGATTGCGGCTTCGGATCCAAGCTGTCTTGGCCTGGGTGACGATTCCGTAGTGATCATTCTGGGCACTGAGGGATGGAGACCTTATCCGGTCCCTGAATTTTGATGATATTTGATGTGTGGAACAAATATACAAGCTTAGTATTAGAGGTAATATCGGTATGCGGGTTCGAGAATCAACAACGCACTGTAAGTATACTAATATAATAATAACACATGGGAATTAAAATATCATCATACAGTGGTGGTTCAGAATAGCATGACAGTCAGGGCAAAAATGGAAACAACTTTAAAGAGAAAAGGGAGCCGAGCTGAACTCCTCAAGACACCGTTCCATGAAACAAACGACCCAGCGTTGGGCCATAGAAATGCAGACGTTCTATTGATCGATTATATAGATTTTTACTCCTCGCCTTCAGAAGAGTCTTCGCCTTGTATCGTTTCAACCAAGAGATTCGCTCCTCTACCGATTCGATCTTTTATCGATCCACCTGCTTCAATCTCGTAGACAACACGAGGCATGGGAGATACCAAGCGGAAGCCATATTTGTGCTCAAACCCTTCAGGCTCAACCACTTCTGTCGCGGATGATGCAGACTCCGCAGATTCAAGTTCACAGATGTTGTAACACTCCACGAACGCGTATAACTCTTCTACATCAGCGTGTGCGCTGAATCGACGCACGACTCTCTCTCCGGAAGTCAAGCGAAGGCTAATTCGTATTGCCTCTTTATCCGTCGCGGGTGGCTCCGGAGGAATCGATTGGGCCCGCCATCTTTTCCACTGCTCAAGGTCTCGAGCGTATTTCTCGGCCGCAACCTGTCTTTCTTGTTCTTCTTTCTCTAGCCGTGCTCTCTCAGCCTCGGCCTCTCTTCTTTGTCGGGCTCGCTCGCGGTCAATGGCGAGCGAGCGCTCGTATGCAGAATCCTGCTGTTCACGGATCGTTCTGGTAGCTTGCTGCTCCACTCGCGAAGCACGGGCTCGATCAAGAGGAACTTTGGCCTGATTCACAGCTGTTCGAATCTTCTCAAGGAAAGCGGAAGGCGATGTAAAGCCAGGAATTCTGGCAAGGATCGACATGGCAGTGGCCGAGACGCTTGGAGTGTGCGCTATCAACGCAGCAAACGGGAATTTGGTGCAGCGCAGTGAATTTGCCACTTGGTATGCCTCAGAATCCTGGACGTTCCCGCCCCATAGCAGGATATTGTTCCTGGAATCGGTTAGGAACTCCCGAACTTCCTCGTCGAGAAGTGTGTCTCGAACCCAGCCGTTCGTATCGTCATGCTCTGGCGATACAAGAACGACCAGCAGGAACTTTAGGTCCCTGTGGGCCTTCTCCAATGCCAGATTATAGCCACTGTCGAGCCAAGGTAACCGGTTCGACCCGTATTCCTCCTCAAATTCGCGAATGAAGCGAACTGCCGTATCTTTCGGACCCAGCGCTCTTCGTCCACTCGTTCCTTTGTTGTAAATAGTGGACGCAGCGAGATTATTCAATATCCGAGGCAAACCGGGGAAAAGAGATCCGAATAGGCGAAGAGAGTTCGCCAGGATTCGATAGAGGAAATTAAAAGGCGAGAATAGAATGGCCAGAAGGAAAGGAGGCCGGAAAGGCGCTGGCTCGGCCGGCTGCGTGGATATTCTCGGTGCGGGCGGCAGAGGTTGGGCTGTGAGAGGGGACGGACGTGAGGACGGGGGAGGGAAGGCATCGAAGTCATGCATCAAGCTCTGCGCTACTCGAGGAGCAGGCGGCGGATTCGATTCCTGTGCTTCGGCAAGGAGATCTGGGCCCTCGCCATCGAAAAACTTTGTGATGGCAATCTATTAAGTTGGTCAGAAAACAGATTGTCTTACTTGCTTGAAGCGACTTGGCCAGTGATGGGTGAGCCTTACCTGGACATTCCATTCGGAGCGTTGGAGCAAGGGTATGGCGTCCGCGGGCTCCTGGCCGGTGACCGCGACATACGTTTGCAGAGCTTCTTGCTGAGCCGAAGACAAGTCGGCCGTGCTGGGTTCCGCGCCAGACATTTTTCGTTAAATATTGTTTAGGGCAACAGCTCCATGTGCAGAAAATGGAGATGTGGCTTGGGCGTGGTATGTATGGGAAGTTAACAACGGAAGCTGGAGGTCATGAAGGGGCGGAATATCGAGCTAGCAAGGCAGCAGTCCTAGTTATCGAGCGGCTGGGTAGTTAGTTGGCTCTGTGCTCACTCCCACGGTGCACTTTGTCAAACAGGCAACTCTATCATTTTAATAGCTAACAAGCTGGGAGTTAACAGGAAGTTAGGTAGTTGCCGGGCTGGTTTGATTCTGCTGCTGCCTTTGCGGTCGCTTAGTAACAATTTAACTACACTTGGATAACTATTTGGCGGGTTGAGAGAGTCAATCAAACATGAAGAGGATGAGGAATTAGGCCTGAGAAATTGTCCTCGATGTATGTATCTCAATCCTCCGCACTCGAGAACGACGATGGATGTGAAGCTGGCCCAAGGACAGCGCCGCAGCCTGTTCGGGATCCTAAATTGACACCATTTGGATATTTCATTGATTTCGATGTCTGTATGTCCTTAAAAGTTCTGCTTTTTCAATGAGTGCAAGTACTATACAATACAGTTAAAGATAGGAAAATAGGACAAATTCATTAACTGCTAAAGAACGTTTTCAATCGAACAAACAAAAGAGAAAACTCTTTCAAGAAAGTACCTTTTATGCGCACAAGAAGCAACCGAGGCCAAAACAAGAATCTATCCCAAACGCAATGCAGTCCAACCCTCAGATGCAGAAACTATTTGGAAGGAAAGGTGTCGAATTGTACAAGGAGGTCATACAAGTCACGAATGCAAAATCTGGGGGTTGTCGTTCTATTTGAAAAGCATCTCTTTGACGCATTGGCTTCTCCGGGAAGTGAGTCTAGGAAACCGGAGTTTTGAATATCAAGAAGCTGCTGGGACAGCAATCTAATTTAGATCGGGAAAAAATGGTATCGTTAAGAGGTAGGATGAGCTTTGGGTGAGAGGCGTCAGAATAGCCGTCTATTAAACCAGATCGACGCCGCCAGTGGCGTTGAGGATTCGCTTGATGTCACCTAAGCGCGGAGACGGTTAGTATACATCAAAATCCTAGTGGCCATGGGGGAGCATACCGTAGATAGCGAATTGACCAGCAGTGATAGCGCCAACAAGGAAGAGACGAGCACCAAGACCACTGAACGAGCCCTTGAGGCCAAGTTCACCACCGATCTTAACCAGGCGGGAGACAGTGCTCTCCCCTGGCAATCCCTTGGTCTTGTTGATCTTGCTGAGCATGGTGTCGGCAGGCTGAGAAACAACGGCAGCAGCGAGACCGGCAATCAAACCGGAAGTGAGGTTGACACCAGTCTTGGCGCCGTCGGAAAGGGTGTTTCTATCCAATTGGCTGAAGATAGCCTCGGAGACCTTCTCAAAGACAACGAATTTGGCCATGGTGTATGGAACCCTATGCAAAGTCAGTCGCCGCAATTCATGCGCAGTTATATCGCGACAAAAACTTACTGTTTGAAGAGGATGGGACCAAAGCCAGAGTAGAAAGCACCAATGCCCTCATTCTTCATGATCTTGCTGAAACCACTGAGGAGACCAGAAGCGAAAGTAGGCTCAGAAACGAGACGGATACGGGTGGCTTCCAGTGGGCACAGGGCAATATCGGCAAAGAATTCGGCGAGAGCAGACGAAGCAAGGTAAACAGCAGTGCGGTTGTTGCGGGCGGTATCATAGCCAAGGAAATCAACGGATTGCTTCTTGAAGAATTCGTATCCACCGAACTTGAAAGCACCCTGCAAGAAATAACCAGCGGCGGTGGGGCCAAAACCGGTCATGAGGGCACCAGCACCCTCGTTCTGAACGACCTGCTTGAATCCAGAGATCATACCTCTGTTGTAGGTAACCGGATCAAGTTGGATTCTTGTCTTGACACTATCCAGCCAGCCAAGTTAGCGACGGATATCCACGGCGCATTGGAAGAACGACAACTGCAACACAGAACATTGTAGAACCGCAGCGCCAACGAAAAAAAAAAAGAAAAGAAAACGATGCTACCTACACGTCAACGGGTGTGAGAGCTCCATGGGTAACGGAGCAGCAGACTGCGCCAGCGAAGGCGAATCTGGAGTAGAGTTGAAAGCCGCTCATCTGAGCGGCCGGGGCGACCTTGGAGACAACATTGTCCAGCTTGGGGGATCCTGTTGTCGAAGCAGCAGCCATTTTGACAGTGACAGAGTGCAAAAACGAAGAGAGTGGAGAGAAAGACGGAAAATGAAGGTCTTGACGCGATGTCAAAGTGAAGGCGAAGGTGAATTGGGACGGGATGAAGGATGAACAATATGATGTTGTCTTCTAATTTGACGGGAAAAAAAAAAGAAGTGAAAAATTGGCCCGAAAACTTTTCGCCAGCCAATGCTAAGCCGAGTTCCGGCCATCCGCCGGCAGGGATCTAGCCGCTTTAGGACTAGCCGATTAAGGTACCAGGGCGGTTACGTAAGATGGTGGCATTCTGTTTTGTTTGACCTGTTTGTTCCGTTTATCCCGTTTGCTGAGTTTGCTGAGTTTGTCTTGTGTCTAAGTTATTCGTTTTGCACTGTTTGATTCTCCAGCCCCAAAAATCGAGAAATCTTCAGCCAAAAAATACTCAAACTGACAAAAGTTGGAGAATGAGATACTGAGGCTGAATTCCATCGCAATAAACCCGTCTCATTGCACGTTGATCTTGCTGTCAAATTCATTTGGCCACCTTCAACCTTCTAGCCCGGTTTGCGCATGGCATCTTAAACCTTAAACCTGACCGATTCCCAAATTCAAGGATGAATTTTCAGAAACTTCGGATCGCTTTGTGATCCGTTTGGAATTCGCTCGTTAAATCCTTTATTGAAAAACAGCTATTCTCTATGATATAGTCAAGAAGCTTCCTACGTACAGAACATGAAAACAATCAGGTCAGAAGGATAGTCTCAAAATTGGCAGGCTACAATTAATCACCCCCCCCTTTTCCCACTCGAACACGCAGCAAAATTCATAGTCACATATCACCGATTGTCTCGTCAAGTCGTGATCCCGTTGCTTACAATGGCTGGATTCGTGGTCCTGTCACGCCAATGTCCCAACGAACCTCCACGCGGTCACCAACCCCGACGAATTCAATACCCATCAACTGTCCCGCGGGGCAAGGGAACTGAGGATACCCATCGTAGGACATAAGCCATTTCGCGCTTCCTGGCTTGAGAACTTCGATGCGTCCCTTGTGCTTGTCTCGGCTTGATGCCGGGCGGATGCTCGGGATGCTGGCAACGCTAAACTGACGGCTGCCGGGAGGGTTGATGACGGAAAAGACATCCATCTGATGAGTTCCCGTGGACCAGTCGCGGTCCCAAAGGTCGAAGAGCAGCTTGCAGGTGCGGCCCTTGAGCTCGTCGCCGAACTTGAATGTGACGATCGTGCTTGATTCGTTGACCGGATTCCCGTCTTTGACCACGAGTAACTGGTCCTGTGGATCTTCTTTGACCTTGCCGTTGTTGATCCAATAACGGAAGGTTGCGTGAGGGTAAATTAGGCTGTTCTGGCGGGCTGCAAGCTCGCTGTCCGGAGCGGGAGCTGGGGCAGCATTCGGGGCAGCAAAGGCAGCCGTAGAGGCCGCAACAATGAGGGCGGCGAGCTTCATTTTTTGTTCGAGAAAATGGTAAATGTATTATATGTCTAGATTTCTATAATCAAGATCTGATGATAGGGAAGAGTAATAAGTTGCAGGACTGAAAGCCGGACTTCTGAGGGTATTTATACCACAGATTCCATTTCTTTTGGCAAGCCTCGAAGCTGCGTCTCTTGATAATTCACTCAAGACACAGGCAAACTCAGGTAGCAATACCCTTGATGAGGTTCCAAATGCAGAGCCACTTGTTCCAACCAGACTCCATAGCTGAGCTCGTATGCTCCGCTTCCTCTCACCAGCTCAGATATCTTTCCCGAGGTCTTTCTCCCAATCCTGTATGTTTCAGACGATCACTTTGCACTAAATCCTTTAGCGGCCTCTCCGGGTGAGGAACATCTATCAAACTCGCCTTTGCCAGAAGTAAACACGAGGCTCTGATTTTGGTTCGGCTCCAGCTGCCAAGAGCATGTGAGCAAATGTGGTTCGATCGCGGCTTGTCGATCATACTGAAGCTACGTAAAAGTCCTATTTTTGGACCTCAACGGCTTTCGCTGCGTGAGAAGGTCAAACCTTCGAAGGCTGGTCTGGGATTGAGTCTCCGGTGCACCCGAGTCAGGTGAGTGGAAGTAATCGCGACTGGAGATCCAACATGAAGTCATACCGGTGGATATTCATCTTCTGTCCGGTTGACAATTTACAAATCGCATGTATTCAGACTTGGTAGTTGGTAGGAAATGTGGGTAAACAGCTGTCCGCTAGCAACTATGTTCCATAAGTTACCCTAAATATCTTGGCGGCCTGGTGGGTTGTTTGACCCCGTATTAACTGGTCTGTGGTTTCTGTGGAGGAACGAAACTGCATTTCTAGAGGATGCTAAAGATAGTAACTAGTTAAAATCAAAGGAAACCATTTTTCGCGAAAGGCTTCCGGGACTCGCGCGTCAATCTCTGAGTGAAAGCAAATAATGGACATACATTGCTTGAGCTAACTACTATGGACTCGCTAGAACAAAAGGCAAACCAAGAAAAAGGAAAACACATAACAGCTATTCATTCATCCATCAAGTTACATTCATCTCATCGCATTAGTGAGTGACATATCAAAAGACAGGAAATTATTCGTGGAGTTCAAATCATAATCTTCCAGCACAGTCGGGCTTAGTAATTAAACCATTCAACCCAGGTTCAAATCCTCACGCTGAGCAATCGATGTCTCCTGGGAACTCAGCTCTGGACTTTGGTCTGTCACAGGCGCAGGGGGAGCAGCAGCACTAGAGATTAGTTCCATCGTATCACCGCTGCCTGGCTGCTCAACACTGGGGACTGGTTCATTGCCATCCCGACCTGTTATTTCCAAAGAGAGGGGTTCCACATCTAGGGCTGATTTCGAGTCTATTTCAGCCGCGATGGCCTCTGCTGCCGGTATTGCTACTACCGCTGCTATGGGAGTACCTGTGGGCACCGTGCAATTGGTTACAACTGCTGTAACCGGGATGACGGGGCTGTGTGGCCTCTTGCCCGACACTGACGATAATGATGATGACGATGACGCAAACACGGTCGTCGTGTATATTGGAGGGGTATGTGTTGCCGTGACCGTTACCACAAGATTAGGAGAGAATGACGGAGCGTTGTTTCTGGGCATCGTACCCGCAGTGCGAGTTGGTCCGTAAATGACGGCGAAAACTAGGACCAGCACTGCCACGAGTGTTAGTATGGGATCGCGAAGGAGGATTCGTTTGTAATGAGCAGCAAGGGCGTAATAGTAATTCATGTTTTGCAACCGTTTGACTGTAAATTCCGCGGTATCCGCATGGGTAGACGCAGGCTGGGAAGGTGGCTGCGGCTGCTCTTTTTCAGCAGTTTCAGGGTCAAGAGCATCCGTAAACGCACCCATTCCGTGTTGAGACGGACAAGCGGAATCAACATAAACTTCTTTCTGTCTTTGCTCCTCTTCGACAGAGCGCAACTCCGTCTCCATCTGGAATGTTTCTTCGTCAAGCAGTCTGCGCTCTAGTTCTCGTTTCACATCAACGGGCAGCCACAACCCAACTTCCACATCGACTTTCTCCATATCCCTCCAAGCCGCGACCCAAGCATCAGCTCTCATTAATCCATTGGCAGCATAAACCCTAACTTCCCACATCCTCTCTCCGCCTTCGGAATATTTGAGAACCGTGTGACCGCAATCATGGCACTTGGCCCCTTGGCCAGCATCGATAATCGCACGCTCCGACTCGCTATCGCTGCCATTGTCACTCCCGCTTTCCTCCCCAGCCTCGACGCCGAGGAAATGACCATACGCCAGTCTCGGCCTGATCAGCTCTAAGCTCTCTAATAGCCTCTCCTCAAGCATATCATATGCCTCCTGGGGATGAGATATAAGCACTCCACGATCCCTTAATACTCCTGACCCAACAACCTTTTCCTCGAGTAGCTTCCATCTCCGCCAGTATACATCCGGAAGCACCTCTCTCAACAACTCCGGGCTCGGGGTGCCTAATCGGGGTGGCAACGATAACGAGGGCTGAAGCAAGCTACAATGCAATAGCACCAAAGGGTATTCCTTCTTCTCTTCCTCCTGCACCACCACCTGAGGTGACCTTGAATGTGGCGATCGGTAGTATTTTTTCATCGAAGATGAGGGCGACGCTGTCCCGGACCGCGTTGACATTGACATCTCCGAAATACATGGCGACTGCGCACGAAGAGAACCATGTTGTTTGCGTGCCTTTAACGTCATTGAAGAAGGAGAGATCGCATCAAACTCAGAATCCTCATCGCCCATCTGCATTGCACGCACTGAGCTCGGGTGTCGGAAGGGCGAGACTCGGTCTCGCACATGTGCGGCAAAAGGGTCTGATCTTTTCTTCTTGTTCGAACCAGGCCCGTTTCCAATCAATGCGCTGGAGTGGTTGTCTTCGAATGCGTTTGCGGGGGGATGAACCACCACCGAGCCTGGGAGCGAGGAAATGGACGATCGATGCGACCTTCTTCCGCTAGTATCGCTTGCGAACCCCTCAGCATGGCGGTCATTGCCGCCCTTGCGTCGTTGGGTGTCTCCAGCCCCCCCTTCGAACGAGCTCAACCCGTCTTCATTTTCTAGACCGGCGAAGTAGTAGTCACGGTCGGGCTCGGGTGAAGAGATGCAAACGTCGTAACGGTTTTGTGCAAAACGCTCCATTTGTCCGATTATTTTTTAGCCAGAGTAGAGTCCGCGAATGCTGGGAAAGTTATTCCATGAGGTCATAGATCCGTTGTTTTGTTCAGTCTTGTGGTCTAGTTTGCCCGAGTCCGTCAACGCGCTGCGTAGAGAAATATCTTCGAACCCAAAAGGACTCGAGTCCTCTTCGAATTTCGTACTCCCGTGATTTCTCGGATGTCTGCTGTTTGTCCCCCTGTGAGTGCACAATCCAACGGATATTTCCGTGAGCTTCAACTCGAGTTTCGCGTTGTTTGCTGTGCTGTCGCAGGCGTGTTGCCAGGGACAACGGGGATCATCCCCAGGGTTAACTAGTTAGCGCCGGAATAAGCACTGGTTCGAGAACCTTTATCTTTTGGATGATGCGGAGCGATAAACAAAGTGTTGAAAATTAGATTGTGCCAGTGTGTTATAACAAATTTCCATGATTGATTGATTTGGGAACTGAATGCCTGCTTCTTGTCACCAGCACTCCCCTTCTCGTCACCAGCAGCAATAATGCTAGACTCTTGACCTGGTGAATGAGTCTCTCCGTACAGAGGACTCCGTACGACAATGTTGGGGTAGCTAGATGCATGGTATCAATAGGCCAAAGCTGAGAGTAATGTACATGCGTTTCTAGAATATAGTTCAGGCTCAGATCAGTTGAGAATGAAGAGCAACTCAACACTGACCGTTGAGAATCGAGATTGAATTGATGATAAATTCTATTTTTGGAAAATCCTATTGAGGGGGTATCGGTCATGTGACCTTTCGAAGGGTCGCACGTGACGTAGCCGGAGAAACTAAAGTCCGCGGGAAAGCCTAGCTCGGAGTAATTTATCCGCGAGGGGTCCCCGCACCAATCAGCGTCGAATCCGCCCAGGGCGGATCAAACGGCGGTCACGGCCAATGTATCAGACCGGAACAGCTTCCCCTGGTCATAGCAACACACAAAAGCACACAAACACAAACAACAATTCCTCTCCCAGCAAATGGAGGACAACAAACGGACCTCCCATGTCCGTGTTGCGCCTCTGTACCACTTACACAATCGCTCTGAAATGGCTGCATCTACATCGTTCGCGGACCCTCCCGCTGATCCGCCTCCTTCCGCACCTCCTCAGTCCTCCGGCACGAGCACCGGCGTCGAATCGATCTCTTACAATCACCCGGTCATGATGGCCAACAGTTCCTCGGATGAAGAAGGAGGCCATCCTCCCCGTTACACGCAAGAAAACGACCCGTTCCAATTATCCTCCAAGCTCAAAACCGACGCCGAAATCGACTCCATCCCCGCAAACACGTCGCGACGCCGCAGATTTACAAAGCCCAACGGCACCAAATCGTCAGTAAAACAGCTCCAGGGCTTTTACAGGACTCAAAACGCCAATATCGAGCGTTTGCTCAAGCCCGTCGACGAACATGTTCGATTGGCCCGCGAACTCAACTCTCAAAACCAGTTGCGTTACAGAATCGCCGTGTATGGCAGCTTTGCCGCAAATATCGTTTTAGCTATCCTCCAGCTCTACGGCGCTATCGCCTCCGGGTCTCTATCCCTGTTCACCACCATGGCTGACTCCGTCTTCGACCCGCTGTCCAATCTAACCTTGCTCCTCTGCCACAAGGCGGTGAAACGCGTCGACGCACGCAAATTCCCCGCTGGAAAGGCCCGAATCGAAACCGCCGGAAACATATGTTTCTGCTTTCTGATGATGGCCGTTTCGTTCATCCTGATTGCATTTTCTGTGCGAGATCTGGCATCTGGAAATGAGGATGAAACGCTGAACTTTCATCTCCCGTCAGTCATCGCAGTCAGCATCGCCTTTGTCACAAAGTTAACCCTCTTCTTGTACTGCTGGGCCCTGAGAAACCAGTACTCACAAATCCGAATCCTGTGGGAAGATCACCGAAACGACCTGCTCATCAACGGCTTCGGTATCCTCACCTCCGTGGGAGGAAGTAAACTGCGATGGTGGATCGACCCCATGGGCGCCCTCATTCTCTCAGTCCTAATCTCCGTCTTATGGCTGAGGACTGCATATTCAGAGTTCCAGCTCCTCATCGGCGTCACGGCCGATACCGAAATGCAACAATTAATCACCTACATCTGTAAGCCCATCAACCCCAAACCAATCAGTCCCAGCAAACCTTTTTGTCTTTCCTATCATCATTGCTAACTCCCTTATCCAACAATCAGCAATGACCCATTCGCCGCTAATTAATGCCATCGATACCGTCCGCGCCTATACTTCCGGCCCCCGACTCCTCGTAGAAGTCGACATCGTGATGGACCCAACGGCATCCCTCAGAGCAACCCACGACGTAGCAGAAGAACTGCAAATAAAACTCGAGAGTCTCCCGGACGTGGAACGGGCATATGTTCACGTTGATTATGAAACAACTCACAAACCAGAGCATTTCTTGAAGAAAGAGCTCTAAGGCACGGTCGATGATTTTTGCAACATGGTAGCGAAAGGGGGACTCTTTATTTTTTTGCATGGGGCAGGAGGAACATCGTGACGATCGGGTTAATTTAAATCATGAGGGCAAAATATTCCTTTTTCTTCTCTTGGCGGCGCGGCGGAGGTTTCCCATCATCATTTTCATATTTCTATTGGAGCATATAAACTGTCGTTTAATGATACTTTCGAGACCCTGATGCACGGGATGCGTCTAATTAACCGAAAGCTGAGCTTCCTCCAGACATTTCTCCCCCAAGTCAATCTTCCGATACCCCACTTCCAAACACCAAATCCTTCTTACTCTCCCTATCCCAAATCACCACACCATCACTCTTCCTCTTATAATACAATATCCTATGTTGCGGAATAAACTCCTCGTCTGTCTGCTCCGTCTTCCAGTTATCCAGCGGAATCTCCAAACTTCCCAAGAACCGATCATCATATCCCACCACAAAATCAGTCGAATCGATGTTTGGATCCCACCGTAGACGGCTGAGAACATCCGCTGCCGGCCGCAATTTGGTGCCTGCTTTGCCCGGCACCCCTTTTGATGAACCAGACTTACGAGCTGTGCGCCGCGCGGCGACAGAAGCGGCTATCTCATCAGCCTTGGTGTCAACGTTTTCGTCCTCTTCATCTTCCGAGTCAGATAAATTTTCCGCAACAACATATTCCCCCCATTCCCTCTCATCGATCTTGAGGGCGCCAAGTTCAGACTGTTTAACGTGGGTGACATCCAGCCAAGTTGTCGAGGCGTCAAAATAATTCTTTTCCTCCTGGGCTTGGGTCTTGAATTGTTCCAAGATTCTTTGAAGCAGTGCTAGGTTCTGTTTGCGCTCTTCTCTGGGCGTCACTTCTTCACTTTCGTTCGTCTTCTTTTTCGTGAGACCGACTAGATAACACCCTTCATACTCCGTGTCATCATCCAAAATTTCCTTCGAACTAAATCTTGCGGGCCATATTCTGGCATGGATGTTAGGTAAACGTCTATCAATATCTATTTGAATCGTTAATTTAACCTGATCATAACCGCATGATGGAGCTACTCACCATTCAGGAGACGAACGCATCTGGATTCAAGCCAACCCAAAAGTGTGCTCCCTTTGGCCAAGGACAATCCCCAATATTGGACGTGAATCTTGATATAGCTGCTATAGATTTTCAGGAACTCTTGGGAAGGGTCTGCTGTAAGTTTTGTGCTGCCAAGAAGGTTCGACCAAGACATTCCTGGGTCTGACATCAATTGTTCCATTCGTTGTAGCTCATCGCTTATCGTCCTGGCGGAAGCGGCAGTTGCTGCTCTTGCAACGTTGACGAGTGGAGTATGGATTGAAAGGATCACCATCGGCTCGTTGACATACCGGCGGTAGCGTGGTGTCTCCTTGAAGAATGAAGGATCGAACACGATCTCGTTCTCCCAATCGAAAGCTGCATAATGATTGAAGAATCTATAGATCAAATTCATCGACGTTACCTTCCCCTCCTGTGAAGAGATCTTGGATATCCGAGACAGCATCATAGTAATATGAACGCCACCAAGATAGCCAAACCTAGCAATGTAAACGCCACGGTGTTTTGCCCATGCTGTTATGAAGCGGTGAGCTGTTCGAAACGCGGCTAGATCTGGAATAGTCCGCTGAATATAATCTAGATCTCGGAATGCTTGGAGCTTCGTCAAAGCCTGGTATGTTAGATCGAATACCGGGTCGTCTGGTGCTAGCAGCGATATCTTTTTCCATCTACATACACGAGTCAGTCAGAATGGTAAGGCACTCGCCCATTGGATAGCCAAAACCTACGCTTCAACAACCCTCGCTGCAGGACAGTACTGGAGATCACATTTGATCCCGTGCACATCGAGTTCAAGCATCGTTCCTGTGGCAGCTTTTACCTTCCGCAGAATCCTGATACCTAAATCCAGAGCATTTCTGAGCCGTCGCTCAGCAACCATGAAAAAGGTCTTGGAACTGATTGACCCAATAGACAGGCAATCAACATCTGACGACGGGCCCCAGACTCCCAGTCCATAGGAACCGACCGGAACGAGGACTATTGCAACATTTGGCTCATTTTCCCCAGTTTGAGATGGCCGGCCATGAGTGATAATATCTCGAAGAAGATCCAGTACAGCGCTTCTTCTGTCAATATCCTCCTTTGTTGGCACCATTGAGCACTCTTGTAAACACGAATCTAATGCACACTTGTCGGAAAGATTAGAAGGCATGGTTAAAGAATGGGGAATCAAATATTCAGCCGTAGTATCGGTAGACCCTGATTCAAGATGCACGCGAAAGGCAACCCTAGCTCCCCAGTGGTCACTACCAAACCGAGTGTCATCTTCGAGGCTCTGATGATGAGGGAACTGGTTTTCATCATCGGGAAAGCCAAACAGATTAAATTCGAGAACTTCAAGCATTCCCTGTCTATCCGTAAAGATCCTGTCATATCGCTGCGGCCGACCATCCAAGCCAGCTGAAGCGGCAGCCAACGGGTTTTGTCTCGGAACAAACGTGGCTCCTTGCTCACCCTCGTATAAGTCTTCGATAGGTAAAGTGTTATTTGACTTCGAGGAAAGATCTTTTGCTCCAGCGCGAGCAACTAGCCAAGTGTCCTGGAACCGGGATTCCGAGAGTAGTGATTCCAATTGCGAAAGAACATTTACATTTTCAGCGGAAATCAGCTTCTCATCAAGCGCCTGTTGGATGGTGACTGTAGATGTCGGGATGTTGATGTCTCCAGCAATAACGCAGGTATTATTCGGGTATTTCTGGTCCAGAAAATCACACAACCTGCGTACCTGAGATTCTTTAGCAGAAACTCTTGCGTCAGTCAGACCGGATGTAAGATGAATTGCAGCAATGATAAGAGGCAGAAATTCTGAATTCTCGCCCTGTTTCCCAACGTCGTCCATTTTGAGAATGACAGCATTTTTATAACGTTCCTCAAAATCAAGATGTTCCCAGCTGAATTTGAAGCGGCTTAGGACAACGACATTTCGTTGCATGGGTAGCGGTCCACACCCATCCTGGTGCGGGGGCCCATGTGTGGCAAACGGATATTGGTTTTGAATTTCGTCCTGAGCGAGTAGATGAGACAAGAAGTCATCACATACTTCTTGTAGAACAAGTATGTCGGCTAAAGCAGACTGCGACAGTATGTGGCCCATTAATGCAGGATATCTCTCGGTAGGAGGCGGATAAGGATATTCCAAAAGCACGTTGTAGGTCGAAACCGTCAAGGTATCCGGGTTCGGTTCCCTCTCTTGAGTTTCATCCGTAGACTGATAGCAGGGTTTCCAGGTACAGCTTTCCGAGGAACAATGGTATGTTAGCATCGGTCGGCCAACGGGTGCTGCAGGATTGCCTAGTCCTTTGGGATTCGTTGCAACTGTGTCCATTAAAAACATGCTGTCATCCTCACTATCGCCGCCGCCTACGCTGACATGTCCAGAAAAGTCGATCGTTCCCCAAACCCGCATTCGGTTGAACTTGTAGCCCAGACCTGTCACACGTTCGCGGACGAGAATAACCAACTGCCCAACATCCCATTCGATGGGCGAGAGTAGCCGTGCTTTGGAGAGCAAAGAGTCCCGCGACTGCTCGTCATTTGCCCTGGTCTGACCAACTGTAAGATGAGGATTGTAGTCTGCCGTGTTGTGCTGTCCCAATGCTTCGAGAACAACGGCCCGAAGATGTTCCAGGGTCGCTCCGCCACCATTTGAATGGGGTACCAGATGGACAATACTGCCTTTCCGCGTAGAAAAATGGGTTGCTTCGCTCAACCGTACACGAGTATGAGGAGAGCGCTCTGCTTCTTTCCACGTCCTCAATTTTGCCCCGATGAGTGCTGCTGCTTCCGGAAGAGACCTGGCCGCAACGGACGGATAGAGGAGATTTATATGAGCTGGCCATCGCCCGTATGCCTGGTCATAGAAGGATCGAAGGTGATTGATTTCGCCACATAGATGCTTGGGAGGAACAATGCAAAAGGCAGTTTCTTTGTAACCGAGAGTCAAACCTGTAGGTGCGGATGCTTGATCAGAAGTCGCCATGGCTCGCGGTATTGCAGACTCAGGGTATTTTGAAAGAAGACAAAATTCAAAAGGGGTATATATGTAGATATATGAGGGGAAAAAAAGAGAGAAAAGAGAATAGCTTTTCCCGTGGAGAAACACAGGTAACTTCAAACTCCTTCCTTAAAACACTGGAGTGGTCTCAGCTCTGTAGTTATATAAGTCTTTCCATCAAAAACCAAGCCATCGAAGCGGAATATATAGTCACAGTCCACTACCTATAGCCCAGACGTAGTTAACAATGCGGGTGGAAAAAAGAGCCGCGCCACACAATGCTTAACTTGTTACGCCTTCTCTTTCAATGAGTCAGGCGATTTGTGACAACACTGCAATTTAGTTAACAGTTAGTTACCGCCATCCAGTCAGCGACGGCTTTGTCCCTGGATGAAAGTGATTCAGCCAACGGCTCAAGCAAAAGACAAAGGCCGGCTATGGAAGTGCTCCCACCTGAACTTCCCAACGTGAGTCAGAAAACCTCCATGCAGCCCGCCTTCGGAGGCCAGAAGGGGAATGGGGATGAGTCACCGCAATGACTAAGACGCCTGGGAAATTGCTTTTTCCAGGGCCGAGGGGTCCAGCGGGCACCCGTTGGTTGGGGGCCTTGTCGAGCCTAAAATTAACCCCCTAATTGACCCCTAAACAAACCCGCAATTGCGGATAGGTAGTTACTGTATTCAGACTGGAGGGACACAAATGGAGGTCAATTAGGAGAACAATTGGGGGGTAAAAGAAGGTAACTAAACAGTCTCATAATAAAGGTTACAACTATAGGGTTCTGCTATTGTTGATAGACTCAGCATCGGCCCAGGTTGGGTTCTAAAAATTCAACAACGTGTGTAATATTTGAGAATCAATCTTAATGCCCCTGGTGCTGAATCTGTAGTTACCTCTTCCAAGACCTCTTCCAAAATAGAGATGTAAATTATTCTTAATAACGCAGCGCGACACTGACTCGCATCGATTCTTGATATCATCAACATTAGAAACTCTGAAAGGTAACTAGTGATGAAGGTAGTGACCTGATATAGCGTCTTCTTTGCAGCAGAGGAAACAGCAACAAGAGGTTTGAGGTGCATGAGGATGCACTACGATTTAATATTTGGGTACAGAGCAATGATTCTTCAGAATGTTCACTCTCTCAACTTGGTTGAATGCCAGTTGCACAACATGGGTTTGAGAAACAGCACCCTAGGGCTTGCCTGGCTTGCACTCAGAAGCAAGAGTCGATCAATCTGAACAAAAATGCTATGATGCTTCACAGTGATTCACTTACAATACTTATACACTTGCTGAGAGAATCGACAGAGTTCAAGCAAAGATGCTAATTTAGCCTACGTCGAGCAAATGTCGACCTCAAATTCGCGTCGGAGTTGGACGTCGTATGCTTCTCTATCGGCAAGTTTGCGTCTTGAGGTGGCCACAATGTCTTGCTCCCAATACCATGGCATAATTTCATGAAAGGCATCGTGATCCGAACTTTTATTGATAAACCTCGGTTGAATCTCCTTGTCAAAGATTGCAAAAAGTCCAGTGGGACTTGACAGAGCCAGGCTATACCAAAAGGTTCCCCTGTCCCAGGTTGTGCCCATTACATCTGATAATTTCAATGCCAAAGCATCGCTCTTCTTGGTGCAAGAATGATAAATTTCCTCTTCATGATTCAGGGCGGCCATGAATTCCAGTCGAACTTCATTATACTCATGAGATACAATGCGATCAACAGCCATACTGGTAAGCCAGTGAGGAGGTTGTACCATCTCAACAGGTAAGGAACACGCCCATTCAAGATCCACAAGTGATGTTATATGCCAGTCATCATCGACAAAAATATTGCTCTGGTGTAGATCCGTTAATGAATAAATAAATGGACCCCGGCGAAGATCTCGATTGAAGAAGGATGGAAATATAGCTCGCATTGTTGTTAGAGATGATGTTTGATATATGTAGTCACTCAGGTCGTTGATGGCGTTTGGTTGACAGCGAATTCGGTTATCGTGATAAGACAAAGTGTCTACCACATATGAGTCAACTGTAGAATATGTATAGTCTCGTGGCATATCTGTTGGAATGTGTTCGTTTTCCAGGTCCTGAATTCCAAGAGAGAGAGGACGATTTTTTAGCAATAGAAAACCATCATTGTCAATTATGAATGATCCAATCCTTGAGAGTGGTGTTTTGGATAAACTCAAATATATTTTGCTGAGATCGCGAAAGAAATTGGTCCGTCGCTTCACATCATCTTGTTTCAAGTTCCAGGTAGAAGACAGCATCCTTCCTTTTGTTTCCTCAACGTATTCAATCAACAAATAGCCAACATTGAGTCGACCACATGCAGGGATCTCATTTCTGTTCTGATGACAGATATACTTGGAAGGGATTGGGCGGCCGAGAAAATATAGCATGTAGTGGCTTAGGCGTCGTAACAAAGAGGTTGCAAATGGAAGGTGCTCAATTCGGACGAACTAGGTAGACAGAAGATCAGTTGCTAGTTACTCCATAGAGTGTCAGGAATTGCAAGTGTCTCATACAGTTTCCCCAGTAGACATTGCAAACCCGTAAAGATGCGGAATTGGGATGTCGGGACAGGTTTCTTGCAGCCAGGCATAGGTTCCTGCTTCACATCGAACTTTTTCATCTGCATTCCCCGGCCGAAAATCCTCTCCGACACGATATGGCAAAGGAAATCGAACAATGACACGGTCTCCAGCTTGCTGCTTTTGATTCCAATTGGAGATTTTGACTGGGATGCAAACATTGAAACTCCCGTGAATCCAGTCCTGAGAATCAGCCACCCGGCACGCGCTGGGTGATGGAAGGTTTAGATGATGGGCGACGAGACCTTGTATCCAGCTGCGTTTGCTCTCGAGAAGACGGAAGAATTGAGCTTTCTGATTCGGGTAGTTAAGTCGGTGTAGAATGTTGATCTCCCTGTCCCTCGCAACAGAGTAAGTTATTTCCTCGGCAAGTAAACGTCGCGTTTGAGGCATGGCAGGAAAGTGGCGGTAGATATCTTCTTCTTGCCAGAAGGGTTTGAAGATTAAAAATATAAACAACCAGCAGCAAACCTCGCCTTCAACTCAGTATGATGCTGGACACACCTAACTAACTTAGGAGCTACTTGTAGAAGCTTTGTTGAAGGCATCTCTGTCCTGACAGCTTTCTTGTTGTATATTTACCCCTGTTCAATGATGTAACTAACACGTAAATTACATGACAGGGCCCTAGTTAGCCAATAAAAGAACAGTATATTGGACCAAAATGGTATTGAGATGGTAACCGTGTGATGGTCATTTATGAATTCTCAAAACCCACCCAAATTCCCTCCCGCATTTTTACCCATACAAGCTGCCCACCTCCTCAACAACACTAGAGGTTCAAAAAACTGTGCACCTAGTTTAGTCGAAGAAATGGGTGGTCCGCCAATTCGCGTGCTGTCTTTCTATCCTCGGGGAGCCAAGCAAGCATCATTCTCACAAAGGAAAGGAACCCTTCTCTTTCTCTTTCGTCTAAAGAAGGAAGAGTATCGGCAGCTTTCTGTCCGGGATTAAATCTTCATGCAGGAAATTCCCTGGTTTGGCTTATCAGTAATGTTTGAGTGCGCTTAGTGTGATATGTGTCCCCATACCATCACCGTCAAAAAACGGGCCTCCAAAATATTCCATTGCACTTGTGCACATTTCATCATCCTCCCCTTTTATGGGTTCGGGCCATTGTTGACCTGACATTGATCGGGCCTTTGCAACTAGCTGTCGGGGGGGAGGACCAAGAAACCCAATCATTTCCGCAAGATGAGATTTGGCGGCATAATGACCCTGCGTATTGTGGACGTTTTGGAACAGCTCTTTTCCTTGGATCATGTCCCAGAGCTGGTATAGAGTCAACATTGATCATATCTTATAATCAAAGGACGCAAGAAACATACCAGGACGCCAAAATTCCATATATCTGTGCTTGTACTCCAGTCACAGCCAAGTATAACCTCTGGCGCGCGATAGTGATCTGGCTGAATAGGATAGATACCTCGATCGTTCTGACAAGGAAGCCTTGTAGACAGTCCAAAATCAACAATCTTTGGTATATTTCGCACTTTTCTAAGAGGTCCGAAATCATTGCAGCAGCGATAGACTGGACGACCGGTGAGATCAGTCTTATACTGCATTGCGCTATTGAGTTGAGAATTCATAAACTCATTTAGCACAACTGGATCTTCAAAAGTGACCATTATATTTTCAAGTTTTAGATCTATAAGGAATCTCCATGAGTTTCATATCCATGTAGAATGGATTAGGCAGTGGATACACTTACCAGTATGAACAATGCTGCACGATGTATGGAGATAATCCAGACCTGTCAAGAGAACGCGGACGTAGGTCTTGATAAGGGGAAGAGGGATAATTCCGCCTTTAAAACGTCTCTGAAAAATCCATAAAGGTTCTCTTATTGGCTCATATGCAAAACACAGGTGGCGTTCCCCTTTTGGGCTGCAAAGGTCGAATGAATTCAGATACGTTCGAAAAAGAGCACGTCCACAGTGAGAAGGGTCTGCTTTAGCAATATGGTCCTCAATATCGCGCTCTCTCACACCCGCTTGGGAGTCAGTATTGGTAATCTTCAGTGCCACGACATCCTCAGGTCCCCATCGGTATCTATGATGGCTATTAGCAACACAAAGCTGTTAGATACCTGGAGAGTAATACCCTCGCATGTCACGAGCAAACCATGTGGTAGATGAGGCCCCCCATCCAACTTTTACAAGGATTTGATAGCGATCATCAAGGACATCTCCAGGTCTCGCTGGATAGAATTTCTTTGAATTGTAGCGGGGACAAATCTCCTCATCAACAGGTTCGTTTTGTGGTAGACGCCGGGAAGTGGGTGCCGGAAGTGGTCTTTTGTGGAGTGTGGTGAAAGAGCAACTCATGGCACGTCTTATCGACCTCATTCCGGAGTAGTTACCTTTCGATATTCCTATCATGGAATAGAGCGGAACGATTGTGCACAGCTCACAAATACAGGAAAGTAAAAAATCAGAGCAGAATAAATGGAACAACGAAGAGATAGCTGGAGCCAAGGATTGTCACCAAAATAATCAAATCCAAAATTTCTCTCTTGATGTCAGGCACCAGCAACTGGCAAAGGACTTTTGCGCGTATAACCAAGGTCTATCAATTGACTAACACAGCATACAAGGCGAAACAACATATGTGATCCTAGACACAAACTGAACAAAAGTTTGGAATTTTTGACAAATACGCATCCCAACCCTTATCTTGTATTCAACCAGTGACTTTAGAGACCTTTACTTCTCATCAATTTTCACCCGATACACATAAGTATCAATATCAATCTCTGCACCTCCGTATGCTCCAAACTTGGGGTCCGAACGGCCAGGGAAAGTGATTGCCGGGTACTTGACCTTCTTGCTCTTTCCGAGTCCCTGAGCCTTGCCGTTCCAGGAGAACTGGATCCAGCCCGGAGTACTGGTATTCACGACGATGTTGGCTCGATATTTGGTGTTGGGTTTGGCAATGATGGACCATAGCACCTCGCGGGGAGCATCCCATTTGGGCTGGTATTGGAGTTGAAGTCTATCTTTTGAAATCTTCAGGGCGAGTGGGACATTTGCTCCCCCGTCCTTTGGGTTATCGGTCAAATATTCCTTCCTGAAATAAAGCAGGGGTCAGTTTTCTTTTTTTTATCTCCCTCTATTTCGATTTCAGTGTGGGAAGGGGTTAACTACGCACATCTGCCAAACCATGAGACTCTGCTGGACTTGACCAAGTGAAAACTCATATTGAATGGTATACGTCTTGTTCTTCTTTGTCACCTTGTTCAAAGAGTGGTATTCGGCTCTGATGTTCCCCTTCTTGCGGTGGAAGTGCGCACAGGCAACGCCTTTGGGATCCTTTCCCTTCTTTACGTACAGGTCGAGTCGGTTTTTCGGAACACCCTCTCCACGTGCGGCCTCGAGGTTAAGGTAGCCCATCACACTGGGGTCATCGCCACGCGAGGCTTGATAATCCACAACCAGCTTCCCGAGCGCGGGAGAGATCGCCAGGTACAGAAGCAGGGACAATCGCATTGTGAAAGATGTAGATCTCTACAGTCGGCTAGAACAATAAAGAATAGGAAAATATGTGAGACTGGTATCTCAAGAATCCCAAGACGACCTGTGCTTTTCCCCGGGGGAGCTCTGCCATCTTTAGTTATATAGTTTTCATCCATAGATGATAGCGTACAAACAGGCTGGATCCGAATCCTGCAAGAATGGAACCCCATTGAGACAACAATGTCACCTACCCAGCGGATAGAGTAACTCTAGATTGCTTGAATTTAAGATGTTTCAACGAAGGGAGAAAAAAAACGTTGTCCGTCGGGGAAGCTAACTAGTAGTTAACTACCTAAGGATCCTCGAGAAAACAAGCGGCCCCACAGTTCTTTCTGGACTTTGTCGCCGTAGACTGAGACCCAGACCGTGATATTGGAGGATGAAGTAGTTAGTTATACTGAACTTGAAGGACCTGGGCCGACATTCGCCAACGGGAGTCCTGTCACCTCTCCAGATCCCTTCATGAAGTTGCTTCAACTTTCTCGAGCCAGCGAAGCCATGCTATGACATGAATTGATGACCTTTATGGGGCGCGAATTGATCAATCATTTGCTTCTAAACCATAGCTATCCCACTGATGTCTGACCAGGAATGCAATCCTTCATCGGGGACAGCCATGCGTAGCCAAGCACCTAGTTAGCAGGCATTCATTTCAAGGGGCCGAAGGATCAAGGCCACAAAGAACAAGAGGGATAGTGAGAGAGAAGGCAGAGCCACTGCGCCGTGATAACTATGTAGTTAACTAACTAGTTAACCAATATTCATTTTGTAATTACTCGAGAGTAAAGCTGTGTTGTCATGTTAAATAACTTTCTGTATTTTCACCCTCAACAACCGCAACAATTTCAAATCCTATGTGATGCTAAACCAATTTCTCCTCTTCCTAGTTTAACCGTTAGTCAAGTCGGTTGATGCAGGTTCGACTGACGGTCACAATATTGCTTGCTGCATTTGTTCTATAAATACTTCCACACGCCTTTTATCCCTGTCCACCAAGCGAACGCGAAGGAATCAGGATTTCCTTTTATTTAACGGATGTTCGGCGCCATCTATACGAGGGCATTTCTTGCCCTTCCTTCGCTTTCCTGAAAGACCAAACGCACTGAGGTAAACAGACTGATGGACGATATATTTTCAGAACGCAATGGATTCTCCTATTGGTCCAATTAACTACGCTGGTTAAGCATCCTCCACCACGCATTTGACTCGAACAAAACAAAAGCCCAAACCCCCACCCACAAAGCATAAGCGAAAAGACAGGATATGATCATCGACAGGACCGGAAAGGATATCATGTCTCGCCAGGGTAGAAACGAGGTCAGAAAGGTGAAAAATCAGGAAGAAAAGAAGAAGTATCATCACTCATGGAACTCCGGATGTTGTTTTTTTTGTTCGCAACCCTTGCGCGACCGAACCAAACCCCCCAAATTAGAAATTAAGTGCCGCGGTGAATTGAAGAATATCTCCAACCCCCTAGCGAGATGAAAAAAGGAGAAAAGCAAGGAGAAAAGCAGGGAGAAAAAAGGGTAAAATCATACAAACTCCAACCAACGCCCACCATGAAACGAGATTCCAAGCGAATCTATGGCGGGTGTCTATGGCAATGCTGAAGCAAGGTTATGCACGAATGAAACAGTGTCAAGATGATGCAATGGCGAAAAGGACGCAAGCAGAAGAACAAGAGGAAAAAAGAAATGGGTAACAGAATCGAGTGGTGCTATGCCAGAGAAGAAATGGTTTATTTTTTGTTTTTGGATATCTCCCCGAGTATGTGATCGAAGCTCACGTTTGGATTATGACTTCCTGGGCGGGAAGGCGGGTCAACAGGCATCACTCCAGCGGGTAGAGGCAGGGCTTCCAGACCCATGTGGATGGACGATCTGTTGCCCGGTCTGGAGTATGCAGCATTCGGCAACCCAAGCGAAAACATGGGCGGGGTGACTGTCCCTGGCGTCAAAAGCGGAGCAGGCTGCCTGTCGGAAGTCGATTCGGTTGTTGAGAGCGACGGAGCGATGATGGTGGGTGGTTGATATGGAGAAACCGGAGTCATCGGACTTGCTGCAGCGGAATTCGACACTGCCGTTCTAAAGAGTTGTTGCTGATCAGCCCACCTAGTGGCAGCCTGCCAGCAATGGCTGCGTCTGTAAATGCCTTCAACACCGTTCGCAACAACATCCGAGGGGAGATTTACGACTCCAGCACCACCGGCGACGCCAAACCAACTGCGGGCTGACTTTGGATCTTCTTTAGACCATGGCGAACCCCCACGAGGAGGAATGCACAAGAAATACTCCACTCCATCGCTGAATCGGACATTCGGTGCGTCGACAACGACCATAGGGAGAGACTGAAGCACGGCATACATAAACAACCATTGTCCACACCTATTGTCCAGCAGCTCATCCGTATTCTTGCCACTACCGGCTCGCCGTTCAAATTGCGTAAAACTCTCCAAGAAGGACGTTGGTTTCATACTCGCATTATTGTAGGCACCAAGCAAAATTTCGTTTATCTCACCGCTTGAAAGCTTTTTCGCCCTTTCTTTTGGTTCCTTCTTAGGATCAAGTCTTCGTTTAATAGTCCGGACTGTGGGCAGAAGTGGAATGTCAAATGGAATCGGAGGCGCCACAGGGGGTGAGCTCCTGTCGAACTCACTCATGAGCAGTCTTAAGGCTCGAGATGTGGATCCGTGAACGTCTCCTTCATCCACTTCGAGGTCCGTGATGGTCATATCAACCGCTCGCGTCGTTAAGGATGTCCTATCCGCGAGCATGTCATAAAGATCTGCAAAATCTTGGTAAAGTTCTTTTAGAACTAGGCGGTTAAGACCGTTCTCCTGAAACTGGTTCTTTTTCGGATTCGCCTTTGGAGGCCATGATCCAAATCTGGATCGATAATATGAGATAACGTGCTTCCTGAATCCAATGTACGCGTTCTTCCAATTCTTGAATCGGATGACTTTCGCTTCGTTTATGGACGTGGAATTCGCAAACCCAGCGAATAGTTGGGGAAAGTCGAAATCTTCCAATTTTTCTCTGACAACCCTCAACCGGCTTTCAAGATCCAGATACCCTCTCTCCAAGCGTTTCTGAGTGGGTTTTGAGATGAGTGCGTATTTTGAACTGTCAGTTAGCTTGATATCATCCAACTTGCCAACTCCATGGGTGAAGCCTTGCTGATAAAGTGGTAAGCAACGCATTCTCTCTCCAAGGACGATTGCCTGAAGGGTCATTTCTGGACTCTTTCCTATGTCAAACAAGCGCAACTCTTCGCAGTAGGAGGCGAAGCTTGTTGTTGCGGTTTCTCCAAAGGTGGAGCCGTCTAGATTGGAAAACGCAAACCTATCGAGAAGACCCGATATCTCCATAAAAATCGAAAATATCGATGAGCATCGCGGCGTTGCAACCAAGGATTGTCCTATCAGGAACGCAAAAAAATTTCGAAACAAGACCAACATATCCACATCATCGTCATGCAAAACTGGACGATTGTTTGACACATCGCTATTCAGAGGCACAGGGAGATAAAGGTGTAGCTCTTGGGCGCTCTCGTCGAGAATGTAGTCTCTTGATCTCCTACCATCCGAGCTGGCATCCTGGGATCCGTCGTCGATTGGCCGCAACTGGGGAGAAATGGGCGGTGAAACGGGGACTGAGAGACGTAATTTAGGAGGACCAGAAGGCACGCGCGATCGGGTAGCGGCAGGATCTGAGCCCCGGGCCATTATCGTCAACGCCGGAGAGGCGGCGAATATCGACGATTTGACCTTGAACGAAGGTGAGCGGTTGGTGACTCGCGGGAACATGTATACGTAGGTATCGCCTTGCTCATCCCAGAGCTCTGTGACCTAAAAATGGATAATGTTAACACAACGGACTTGCTAGGCAAAGAGACCAAAAAGAAGACTTGCCCTTTCACCGGCGATTAGCTTGTCGACATCATAAGGAATGGAGTTTTTGGTTCCGGTGACCCATGCTCTCAACAATGGTTTGCTCTCAGAAATCGTCTCCGGGCCCCTCGCTGATCGGCCAGGAACCCAGCTCCTCCCCTTTGACGGTTTTGATTCAATGTTCTGACTCAAGGGCCGCAATCCTGACGATGACTTTGGGCGACCAAAACCGGGTATACCCCCACCCCAACTTTGGCGTCGTCTGTGATTCTCGCTCGACGACGATTCGGCCGCAACGTCCGGGTTCACAACGGTAAGAGGAGGCGGGGGCTTGAGCAGTGCGTCTCTGGTTAAGTCGCCGGCAGGTAGAGGAGCAGAGACATTTCTGGGCGTGGGTAGGACGGTGTCTTGGAAATTTTGTACAGAGGTAGCGTGCCGGATGGTAGGCTGAGATAGGGACGAGGCATGATGTGACGATTGCCCGGACTGGGAGGAGAAAGGCTCAGAACCCGCGGGAAGGTGAGTCCGTGGTTGGCTGCTTTCCTCTCTGGTCTCCTTGGACGATCCGAGGGAGAACAACGACGAGAGCCGTCTCCCAGACTTGGTTTGTGCTGCAAGCATCGTTGCTTGGTTTCTGGACGCAACTATTTATTGAAGGCAACACAGGGGCGACCTTAAAGTCTATGGCACATGGAAGGAAGATCACTGCCCAAGAAGCGAGTGGGTTCTTTGGTTCTTGCTTTCTTTCTTCCGCTTCTTGCCTTTGTTTCTGCCTTCCTCGCCGTTATGCGTGTTTGGGCGCAACGGGGAGGGTACGTATGTGCACAGTTAAAAGGGTTTTAGAATTCCCGGGAAAGGGAAAGGGGGGG